>JAJIBD010004579.1:0-141073 GCA_021461705.1 Cryptotis parvus | reverse complement strand
CAGGGACCGTGATGGATCCTGGTCCCTTAGGTAGGTATTAAGAAAAGAGCTCCAACTATGTCTACAGCATTTTGGCAAGGTGATAGTAAATTCAAAATAAAAACCAAACCAAAAAAACATGCCTTTGAAGTTTCTAATAACCAAGCTATCTTAGTTTGTTGGTGAGAAGAAAGTAAAAATTTAACTAAATTGAGATACAGCAATAAGATCAAACAAATTGGAGTGGATTTATGGATTGTTAATCACTAATGTATATACAGAAATCAAAGGTCTGTCCTGAATCAATAAAGGATGTTGAAAAAATATAGAAAAATCCCTCCACAACACTTAAGCTAAAGGCATCTTCAAAGATGAAACACCACTAACAAAGCAACTAGGAAGCAAAGATAAACATATAGGACTACATGAAATTAAAAAGCTTCTTCACCTCAAAAGAAACAGTGACCAAGATCCAAAGACAGTCCACAGAATGGGAAAGAATATTCACCCAATATCCATCTGATAGGGAGTTAATAACAAGGATATATCAGCCACTTTATAAGAAGCCACTTTATAAGAAGAAAACAGTCAACCCCATAAAAAATGGGGAAAAGAAATGAACAGAAACTTTGACAAGGAAGAAATTTGAATGGCCAAAAGTCATATGAAAATTGCTCATCATCACTAATCTTCAGAAATATTCAAATCAAAACAACAATGAGATGTCATCTCATACCACAGAGATTGGCGCATATCCAAAAAAAAGGGCAACAAATGCTGGTGTTGATGCAGGGAGAAAGGCACTCTCATCCTTCGTTAGTGGGAATGTTGACTGGTACAGCCTTTTTGGAAAACAATATGGACATTCCTCCAAAGATAGAAATTGAGCTCCCATTTGACCCAGCCATACCACTCCTGGAAATATACCCTGGGAAGCCAAAAACACACAACAGAAGCACCATCTGCACTTTTTGTTTTCATAGCTGCACTATTCACAATAGCCAGAACCTGGAAACAACCAGTGTGCCAGAGAACTAATGACTGGATAAAGAAGCTTTGGTACATCTATATAATGGAATACTATGCAGCTGTTAGGAAAAATGAATTTATGAAATTTGCCTATAAATGGATGTACATGGAGAGGATCATTATATATATAATGAAATATATATATTTACATATATGTATATAAATACATTATATATATATATAAATGAAACCAATATCCAAGGTCAGGCAAAACATGGATCAAGAGGTCTTTTCTTTTTTTTTTTTTTTTTTTTGCTTTTTGGGTCACACCCGCGACGCTCAGGGGTTTCTCCTGGCTCTGCACTCAGGAATTACTCCTGGCGGTGCTCGGGGACCATATGGGATGCCGGGGATCAAACCGGGCGGCATGGGCCGGCTGCATGCAAGGCAAACGCCCTACCGCTGGGCTATCGCTCCGCCCAAGAGGTCTTTTCAAAGGTGGAATCTACCACAAATGTGTGGTTGTCAGAGGTTAGGTAAGACAGAGAAAAGAACAGTGTTCTAATAATTTTCTAAAGTGATAATACCAGCCTAGAACTGAGCATTGAATACAGGCAAAAAGATACACATAATAACCTCTAAATGTATATATTGTAATCCACAGTTTATAAAAGAAGGAAGAGAGAGAGAAATAGAAAGAGAAAGAGAGAAAAGAGATAAAGAACCTGCCATAGAGGCAGGCTAGGTGAGGGGGAGGGAATTGGGGAATGGTCATGGAAAATGGGCACTGGTGGAGGGATGGGTCCTGGTACCCTGTAAGACCTTAACCAAAGCATGAACTTCTTTGTAATTGCATATCTCAGGGTGGTATAATAAAATAAAAATAAATAAAAAAGAAATCAAAGGTGTGACCAAGTCTTATGAAGGTGTTACTTCTCCCAAGACCAAGCATTAATTGCTTTGAAGAGAGGTGCTTAATATATGGAGAGTTAGCTTTATAAAAATCTAATTAACATGTCAGCAAGATAACTCAGTCAACCAACAAACATACTCTGCATGTGAGCAGACTAGTTTTGCTCTCAGTGCTGTATGATTACCAAACACTCAGTGCTTCTGGGAGCAAATCCTAAACATACGGTTCAGAATAGCTCAATAGCAATTTATGGACAAAACCCATAAAGTAAAATTACAAAAATCAATGATTTATAAGATGAAGGCATCAAATTCTACAGAAATATTGATAAGTTTTGTCTCTCAATAGTAGCATACCCTGAATCAGATAGAATTGGTCATAGAGTGCTGTGTAAAAACAGTAGCAGGTTTGAGATTATTAAAACTTCATCCTTTTGAATGATAAATACATGAGTCCCCTGGATTCAATAATTTTTTTTTTGCTTTTTTTGGGTCATACCCAGCGATGCTCAGGGGTTACTCCTGGCTCTTTGCTCAGGAATTTCTCCTGGCGGTGCTCGGGAACCATATGGGATGCCGGGATCGAACCCCGTGCAAGGCAAATGCTCTACCTGTTGGGCTATCGCTCCAGCCCCTGGATTCAATAATTTAGCTCCACTAGAATATTTGCTCTGCAGTATCCTAATACTTGCTATACCCTTGGGTTTATGACTTGTCAAAAGAAAGAAAAAACAAGAAAAAAGACAGAAAGAAGGCTATTTAAAAGACTATTAAAAGGAAGAAAAGTTTTCCTACCATATATCTGACAAAGATCTAGCATCCAAGTAATATAGAGTGCTCACAAAAATAAGCAACAGAAAAATAAAAATCCCCATCAGAAAGTGGTGACAGGAGCTAAACAGACACTTCCAAAAAAAATACATAGATGGCTTCCCAAAGATAACAGAATTCACAGAAAACATCACTTGATCACTTGACATCCCATTATTCATCGATTTGCTTGAGCAGGCACCAGTAACATTTCCATTTGACCCTATCACGTACCAGTGTAGTCCAACGGCATCTGGTTGCTTCAGGAATACGAAGAGCCTCAAACTGTTCGTATAGGGTCTTGTTCAGGGCGCTGGTGGTGCGGCCCTAGCTCTCGGGGCAGGCATGGACAATAGCGCCTAGGAGCCCAATGAGGCGAGGCGGTGGGGGTGGGGGTCCCTGCCGAGCCAGGACTGGCTATGAGGGCAGCACTGCTGCGAGCTGCGACAGTGAGGTCCGGGAGTCTCTCGGCTTGCAGTCCCCATTCCAGGGAGACTCCGGTGGGGCCTCGGAAACACAAAACATATGAAGAAAAAGAAAGTTTTATCAGTGAGAAAAGTACAAATCAAAATAATAATGACATCATATCTCGTACCAGCAAGAACAGTTTGGAACAAACAGGCCAAAAACTAGAATGTGGTGTGAAAGGCTAGTTCCATTCAGTATTGAAAGGAGCGTTACTTGTTCAGGCTCAATGAGAAACAGACACTTTTTAAAGTCTAAAAATAGAGCTTTTTGTATGAACTAGTTGCTGCTGGGCACCTATGCAAAGAACACACACATATTTGAAAAGATGTTGGTTTAATTCTGAATATAGTTTATACTAGCAAAGATCTGGAAACAGCACAGATGTCTGATTATAGAAGAGTTGATTAAAAATTGTGTCCTATAACCCAATATAAACCCAATATAAACCAAATAGAAAACTACTCAGCTATAAGAAAAAAAAATTTACTCACTTTTTTCTATAACATGGATGTAACTGAAAGGTGTCAAATGAGGTGAAATAAGAGAGGAACAATGTCAGAGAATCTC
This sequence comes from Cryptotis parvus, assembly GCA_021461705.1. Classification (NCBI taxonomy): domain Eukaryota; kingdom Metazoa; phylum Chordata; class Mammalia; order Eulipotyphla; family Soricidae; genus Cryptotis; species Cryptotis parvus. The sequence goes on along the minus strand of JAJIBD010004579.1, from coordinate 137,368 downwards.
TGTAAATGTGGTTCATAAAGAAAAATACAAAGGGGATGGATAATGAACAACCTCTTGAAACTCTTGAACTCTGCAATAAAATTGACATCATCAAGTGTGTGTGTGTGTGTGTGGTGCAGATGGAGGCATTAAGAGAAGGACTTCTTGGTGGCTTGTCTTGAGGATTCCATTGGAAACGCCGCGCTTCATATTTGAGGCCTTTGTCGCATCCACCAGTGTATTAGTATTAACGTGTTGGCAGATAACTGAATATGACTCCAGAAGAAGCTGACAGGTGGATTGTAAATTTGATTAGAAATGCAAGACTAGATGCCAAGATTGATTCTAAGTTGGGTCATGTGGTTATGGGTAACAACGCTGTATCACCCTATGAGCAAGTAATTGAAAAACGAAAAGCCTCTCATTTAGAAGCCAAATGTTGGCCATGAATATTGAGAAGAAACTTAATCAGAATAGTAGGTCAGAGGCTCCAAATTGGGCAACTCAAGACTCTGGCTTTTACTGAAGACCTATAAGAAGAAATGAAAAAACTGAAAAAAAAGATAAACTAATGAAACCATTATATAAAGGAAGGCATATTTAAAAAAAAACAACTAGCATATTGAATACAATTTTGGAAAATTTAAATAAAATTGGCTTTTTCTTTTGTAAAATAAAAGAGAAGGATGGGATTAAAAAAAGGTCACATAACGAGAGTATTGGCATTTTGGTGGAAGCATGTGGTAGGTCCAATAATCTTTCATGACAAAAGCCAAAAACTAGCATATATTACTATTGAGGTAAAAAAATGTTACCACCACAACAAAAATTAATTGCAATAAAATTAAAAAACTGTCCAAGTAGAAAAAATACCAATGGATTTATAACCTGACCTTATTTCTCAGGTCAATTCCAGTGGTTTAATTTTTATCATAAAGTATGTTTTTAGCCATAAAAAATATAAAATGAAATTTTCAGATTCACACTGACTCATGCTTCAGATTCACTTGCATTGCACAAAAAAAATGACACATGGATGTTTGGATTAACTTTACTTGTAAAAGTCAAGAATTGAAAGCAACCAAATTATTCTTCATTAGGTAATTGGATCAGCTGCAGTAATTCTATACAATTTAATTATATTCAACATTTAAAAAGAAACCCTCAAAAAGGTAAGGTTGGGGGGGTCCGGAGCGATAGCACAGTGGGTAGGTCGTTTGACTTGTATGCAGCCAACCTGGGTTCGGTCCTCGGCATCCCATATGGTCCCCCGAGCACTGCCTGGAGTAATTCCTGAGTGCAGAGCCAGGAGTAACCCCTGAGCATTCACAGATGTGACCCAAAAAGCAAAAAAAGGAAAGGTTGGAAACTGAAGACAGTATAAGGGGGCCTTTACTTTGTATGTAGCCAACAGTAGCTTTACCTTGCACCAGCTGATGGTGGTTTGATCCGCCATCCATTATCCCTTAGCCTGCCAGGAGTAATCCCTGAGTGCAGCGCTTTGAGCACCTTCCGGCTCAAAATAAATTTATAAAAAATATATTTAAAGCCACAACAAATACAATCTGACTGCATACAGTTTGATTCCAAGTCTACAAGATCAGGGGAAATAAAACTGGGGGTACAGAAAAATTCAGTGCTCATTTGAAGGGTTAGAGGGAGATAAGGATAAAAGGCAAACATGGAATTTGTAAAGCAATGAAATTATTGTAAGATACTGTGCTGGTCATATGTGCCATAGAGTTTGCACTAGAATTTGCATAGAATTTACAATAGAAAGTTGAGTGTAAACTATTGACTTATTAATAAAAATATTTAAATAACTTACAAATGGAAACAAATCAATCACATTATTTTTAAGAAACTAAAAATTTGGGAAACTGAATTGGTGAAATTAAGAGGATAAAAGTAAACTTTTCTCTCTGCTTAATTTTTTCTATGCATCTAAAAGTGTTCTGTCTGTTAGGAATATATGGTCACACACAATAATAAAACAACCTTCCACAAAACCCCCACAACTTATCTTTATCCATCATAAAAAGCTCTATGAAACATAAGACAGAATAGTGGTAACTGAATAAAAAATATTGTTCTGTGTGTGTGTGTTGCTTTTGATTTGGTGGTCACACTCATGTTATTCCTGGCTCTGTGTTTAGAGATCACGCCTGACTTTACTCATGAGGATTAAACTGAGTATGTTCACATGCAAGGTGAACAATATAATCCCTTGCTACCTCTCTGGCTTTTTAAAAATTACTTTATTATTTTATGCACTTAAAATAATAAGAGAACCATTTGAAAGGTAGGGGTTTCTCAAATATTTGAGTTTTTCACGTTTTTCATGGAATAAAACATTACTATGATTCCTTAAAGAACAATTGGTAATAATGCAATGACCATATTAAAATAACTTCGACTGTCATACATGATATTTGTGCTTCTGAAATGTGTTTTTTAATGTGTTCAGAATTGCAATACTTTTTGGTTATATTATCTAAGGACTACATATCAAGTTAGTCATAAACTAGTCACAAACAAATCGCAAAAAGGCAGTTTTGTTTGTCTTTCAGTGAGATTGCTAGTACCTCTGATGGAGCAAGCAAGGTTAAATGAAGTCATAAAGCATAATGGATGGAATTAGTCCAGTAAGTACAGACACAGCAATAAGGTCATATCTCAGTCACCAGAAACCAAATCAGCAAGCCATTTGCTCTTGAATTTCCCAGCCTCTAGGAGTGTTCAATAATCGTCTTCTGCTTTGGATCACCACCCAGTCTATGTCATTTGTTATGGCAGCACTAAGATGAAACATAAGCTAAGTGAAACAAAAAGCATGTATTCTAGTGGTGTGATCAGGATCACATGACAGAATACCCACAACTTAAAATCTGCAGAGATGGTTTGTGATTATTTTTATTGTTGTTATTAGACTTCCATGGGATATTATTAAAGATCCTGTTTATTTTTATTTTCTTGCATTAAAATTTATTTTGATCAGGGGCCAGAGCGATAGTCCAGCAGGTAGGGCGTTTGCCTTGCATGTGGCAGGCACATGCCAGCCCAGGTTCGATCCCTGGCATCCCATATGGTCCCCCGAGCACCGCCAGGAGTAATTCCTGAGTGCAGAGCCAGGAGAAACCCCTGAGCATCGCCGGGTATGACCCAAAAAAAAGCAAAAAACCATATACATATATATATATATATATAATAAAATTAATTTTGATCAGATTTCAAAAATTGATTTAAGATAACAAATTATGAGGTATATTTAAGAATTTTAAAATATAATTTGACAAGCATAAATAATAAGTTTATTCAGGTAATTCAAATATGGGTCTCAGATGTAAAGACAGTCACTCATTATTCCAAAGGCCCAAAAAGAATCCTCTAACAAGGTGATACCCCCAGGGCTTTCTTTGAAAATATCTATGGGCACAGAAATGCAGCTATAAATGCATTCACATATGTGCATGTATATGAGCCCTGAAACTAGCATGATGCTACTGGAAGTGCTAAGAAGGTATCGGGATATGCCATTGTATGCTCCCAGTGTTCTAGAAAAATTATGCATCTAAAAGGCAAGTTATAATAATTTACTTTTAAATAGTTGGGTTGTAACACTAGGATTCTTAAATTTGAAAGCAGAATTTACATATATTTAAGTGATGGGAGCTAGAGAAAGTCCTTTTATCTTTGAATTCTCTTCTATGTAAAATGGGATAATAATACGAACTGCTTATATAGTAGCTAGTCTTTTAAATAGTCTGCATTAGATGCTTAAAATGGTGTTTAGGAAAATCTTTAGTGCATTGTGTTTTGTATTTTATATTTTTAATTGTTATTTTACCATTATATTTAACTTTTGCTGTGATGGAATGTGCAATTTAACTATGCTGATAATTTAGTGATAAACGGAAGCAGGCACTGCCGGGAAAAATAGAGAGATGAAGCAAAACATCAAAAGAAATAGACCTTTATATTTTTAACAAAATAATCACCTAAAGTATCATTTTCTTTGTTTCCATCAAAAACAACTTTATGTGTTCTGTGTTTGACATATATGTTTTTTTCTTTCCTTATTTGTGCATCTCTATGTGTGTGTGTGTGAGTGTGCATGTGTGTGAGAGGGGGGGAGAGAGAGAATGTGAATGATAATGGGGAGAAAAATAGTATTAGAAATAACTTGTGTACTCTGGTTTTTTAAAAAAAGTTGTGATAATTTCAAAAGAATTTTAGCTAACTCAAGATGCTTATAGATACCTGGAAATGCAGGGCAGGTTTACGTTTACTTGATGACATGGAACGTATCTTTCAGAAGAAACAGCATTATTTCAAACTTTGAAATATCCTGAGGAAAAATTAAAAATGTGCTAATAAACAGACATAGTTCCTTTGGCAAGATAATGACATTTGATTACTAACTAGATGAGTTGAAAGACTGTTTTCTAGCTCTAGAAAATGAATGACTTTATGTTTGAGGCAATTTCTAAAAATGACAGGGGCCAAAGCAATAGCACAAAGGTAAAGGCTCTTGCCATTCATGGCTGACCTTGGCTTGATCCCCAGTACCACATATGTTCCTCCCCCTAACGATCCACCAGAAGAGATCCTTGAGTGCAAAGCCAGGAGTAAGACCTGAGTAAAACAGCTGGATATGCTGCCCAAAACAAATTAATTAAAATGACAGTTTTTGTTTTTGCTGTTGTATTTTTAATATGTTAATTTTATTCTCATGGAGGTGAATATGGAAATTACAGTTACTCTCTTTAAAAAAAACTTTTTATTTTATCACTGTAGATAGACAATTACAAAGCTGTTCATGATTGGGTTTCAGTCATACAATGTTGCAGCACCATCCCTCCCACCAGTGCCCATTCTCACCACCTACGCCGCTCCCAGTTCCCTTCTCCTTCCTACCCCGCCTGCCTCTATGGAAGGCACTTTTCATCTCTTTCTCTCTTTCTTTCTCTTAGAAAGACATAGATATGCCTAGAAATCTATCATAGTGGGTAAGGTGCAAGTCTTGGATTTGGCCAACCTTAGTGACTTACTAGAAGTCAGGTACGCATGATATTCTGAGCATTATCTGAAATATTAGCCCTTATATTAAATCAATGGCCTGGAATTTTAATTGGTAATCACCAGGAAGGATCCCTGGTTACGCCTGAGAACTGTTTGAGAGGATGCCTTTCCAAATTGCAATTACTGTCTCAGAAATATGGGAAGATAATTATTGATCTTGACAGGTTTATCTACAATCATTCCATTATTTAGTAACACTTTCTGAGTTTATTTTTACTATGTTCCAACTCATCATACCAAAATGAATATTTAGAACCTCACTATGGTGAAGAAATAAATACTTATATTTTACTCTATCTTTTCTACTGATTTTCTGTTTTGCATGTGACAGACTTCAGCCATCTTTCTATTAGAGGATCTAATTATACATCTACTCACTTTGCTGCTTTTATACTGACTGGAGTCCCAGGATTAGAAGACTTCCAAATTTGGATCTCCATCCCTTTCAGCTTTATGTACCTTTTAGCTGTGTTAGGAAATGGTCTAGTCATGGCAGTGGTGGCCTGGGACAGGAGCCTCCATCAACCCATGTATCTCTTTCTTGCCATGTTGGCACTCAATGATGTCTTCCTTTGCACAGTCACGGTGCCCAAAATGCTGCTTATCTTCTGGCTGGGTCCCTCCCCATCAACTTTCGCTGCCTGTCTTACACAAATGTTCTTTGTTCATGCTCTGTTCCTCTCTGAATCTGCGGTTCTGCTGGTCATGGCTTTTGATCGCTACGTGGCTATCTGCGCACCACTTCATTATGCAACTCTGCTAAGCAGCTCCCTCATTGGCAAAGTGGCATTCACTCTGGTGGTTCGGAGTGTGGTTGTAGTCATCCCAGGAGTCCTCCTTATTCTCCGCTTGCATTTCTGTAGGAGCAACGTTATCCACCACACCTACTGTGAGAACATGGGCATTGCCAAGCTGGCCTGCAATAGCTTTACCCCCAATAGCATTTATGGACTCTCTGCTGCTCTCCTCACCACAGGGTTGGATTTTGTCCTCATCTTGCTGTCCTACTGGCTAATCCTGAGAACAGTCTTCCGCCTGCCTTCTAAAGAAGCTCGGACAAAAGCCTTTGGAACATGTGGAGCTCATATATGTGTAATCTTAATATTCTATACACTGGCCTTCTTTTCCTTTTTTACCCATCGCTTTGGAAATCATGTGCCCAGACATACCCTTATCCTCCTGGCAAACCTCTACTTATTAATTCCACCCACCATGAATCCCATTGTTTATGGGGTAAAGACAAAAGAGATAAGGATGCGAGTTTTAGGGTTCTGTAACTGGCCAAAATAACTCAAAGATCATGAAGCAAGTAGAAGGGGAGGAATATGCTTTCATTCCATCTCCATCAACCTGGGTCAAACAATCCTCAAATGATAACATAAATATATTAATGAATTGTTCAGTTGTTAAATTTATTTATTTGAGTGCCTTGATCATACTAAAACAGCAAACATAGTTTCTATAAGTACACATAACTACTTTCTATTACGATGTGAAACAAGGTAAATAAAAGCTATACTATTTTAAGAAAATAATGTTTTATAATTTTAAATTATTATATTTAATGGCTGTATGTATATGGGTCAATAGTTTGCATAAATGCTTCACATTGCAAATGTAGTAAGAACTAATATTAGGTAATGTGATTGTAATTTTATTGCTATTACAATTGTTTACCAAGAGCTTTCTGAATCATTAATATGATTATGGAATAAGTCAAAGAAAAGCATTTGATGTTATTTAAAGAGCTTGAATGTAAAGGTATTAAAATATACAGATTAATTATTATTTTGGGATGTTTTGAAAGTTGGGAAGATAATCATGAACTTATCAAGTTGTTAATAAGATTCCAAATGCCCCTAAATCATAAATTCATAAACAACTGAATGGATATTTCATACAATAATTTTAGAAAAGAACAAGAAAACTTGGTTTGGGCCAGGGAGGAGAAGGGTGTTTGTTTTGGTGCCATGGGTCTTTGTGCTTTCTCAAGGTTTATTCTTGATTCTGTGCATAGGGATCACTCCTTACTCTGTTTAGGAACCATGTGTGGTGCCAGGGATTGAACTCATTTTGGTCACGTACAAGGCTCGAAACTTCCCTGCTGCATTATCCTTCTGGCCCCAAGGGATCTTGATTTATAGAATTATTTGCAAAGCACTAGATTTTGGCTTGATTAATGTTCAAAAACCAGATTATGTTTTGCTTTTGATATACAACACTAAGATGCCATCCATTTATTTATGTATTCACATATCTGTCACTCAATTCTTCAACATATTTTATTAGGAGAATTAGCCACTTATCATCTGCGGTTTGCAATGTCTTTGTTAAGGTATATTTTACCACTATAACTAATCAGACATGGGGCAGAGCTGCTACTGTCTCTCCCTGTGCCCAGCCGCTCACGAGGCGCCCGGGATGGATGGTGGGTTCTAGCCCTGGCCCACCATCCCAGCAGAGCCTCGCAACAAGCCAGATGACCCCCTCACTCCATGAGGGCCTCCATTTTCCACATCCGGACTGATCTCTCATCAGACCTCCACCCAGCAGACCAGCCTATCAGAGCCCGGCTTATCGAGTTCCACCCTGCAGCAGTCTTTCTTAAATCCGGCTCAGGTATGCTGGTCCAGAGACTCGCAGACATGGGGGCAGAGCTGCTACTGGCTCTTCCTGTGACCAGCCGCTCACGTGGCGTCCGGAAGGGATGGTGGGTTCTAGCCCTGGCCCACCATCCCAGCAGAGCCTCGCAACAAGCCAGACGACCCCCCACTCCATGAGGGCCTCCATTTTCCACATCCGACTTCTCTCTCGTCAGACCTCCACCCAGCAGATCAGCCTATCAGCGCCCGGCTTGCGCAGTCGCAAGTGGCCGTGCGGTTCATCAATAAATGCTGGACTTAAGATGCCTACAAGAGTATACTACCTGCACGGCAGAGCCTGGCAAGCTACCCGTGTTGTATTTGATATATATGCCAAATACCAGTAACAATTATAGACCTCATTCCGAATGGATTGAGGCTCTTTATGTTCCTGGAGCAAGCAGATGCCTTGGGCTCTACTAGCATGAGACAGGACATATGGAGATGTTACTGGGGCCCGCTCGAGCAAATCGATGATGAACGGGAAGACAGTGATACAGTGATAACTAATCATAATGATAAGACACGGTATAGTAGATAATAATTTTCAAAGCATGTTTGTGATACAGTTGGAGGCTAGTGGGAGCCATTTTCTGTTTTGTTCTCCATCGGACGTAGCCAGGTCTCTCACTGGTATTCAGAAGAACACATGATCTGGGAGCCAAATCTGTGTCTTCGATATTTAAATCATGCCTCAGCACTTGGACCTATCTCTTTGGTCCAATAATAATAATAATCCCATCTAACGCTTTTAACTGCATAACATTTTTAACTGAATATTACAAAATTTTCATGTTTGAATTTTGGTCATACAATGATCTCCACCCGGCAGACCAGCCTATCACAGCCCGCCGCACGGCTGCTTCAATAAATGCAGGATTTTGAGATGACTACAAGAGTATGCTCCCTGAACGGCAGAGCCTGGCAAGCTACCCATGTCGTATTTGATATGCCAGATACCAGTAACAATTATAGACCTCATTCCCATGACCTGATGGAATGGTTTTGAGGCTCTTTATGTTCCTGGAGCAAGCAGGTGCCGTTGGGCTCTACTTGCATGAGACAGGTCATATGGAGATGTTACTAGTGCTTGCTCGAGCCAATCGATGATGAAAGGGGGAAGACAGACAGTGAATGTTCCAATACCCAACCCTTCACTGGTGTATGCTTCCTGCCACCAATCTCTCCAGTTTCCCTTCCACACTCCTGACACCTGAATAATGATCTTTGAACTTTAAAATAAAGTTATCTATTTAGGAATACTTGTTAAATATTTTTCTAGTATATGATAGTCAAAATATGGGATGTTATAGTTTAAATATATTTGTTCATAAATTTTAAGAAAGTTAAGCTTGGGTGACACAAGAACTAGGAAAGATATATTCAGTACACACATACTAAAATCAAATATTTTAATTTAAAATTCTAATATTTTTTCACATTTTAAAGTCTTGATGGTTTTTTAGTGTGTCGTAAAAGTTGAAAGTTATGGTAATAACTGTAGAACTGTCTGAAATTTAGACAATGCTTTCCACTGCTCACTAGTGGATGACAACATTTCTAGTGACAATTTGTAGGCAGGTCAAGCTTGAGAAAGTGTACCTTGCAATCACCGGTAATTCCTAACCCATGAGTATAGAAATGAAAAAGGTTTTATCAGCTCATTTTATGTAAGAAACTTAATATATGTAGCACTCAAAACTAAGGAATCCCTAGCTTAATATTAACAATGTATGAGACTTGAACAGGACATTACAAATAGCTGACAGAGAATAAACACATCATAGGTGATTGGATTGTGCTTCTTCTATTGCCAAACTTGAGATATTTCCGGTCACCATTTCAACTGTTTCCACCATTTCCACATGCCATTTAAAAACATCTCTTTAAGTCTCATTTTAAGAATAATGGAAACATATACTTCATGTCCTAAAACTATTTTGAAATTCACACTTAAGTATTAAAAGGTGCTCTCTTCAACCAACCAGCCAATTTGCCACTTTTTTGTGTTTAGATAGTCTTTGCCAGTCATTGTGAAAAAGTCTTTATTTTAAGAAAAAAAAAATAGTTAACAAAAAATTTTAACAAGTTTTGCTAGCAAAATACACCTGAAAGGAAATCACAGTACAAAGGAAGTTTTAAGTCAAGGCCTCACCAATTCCTACAGTATTAGTATTGTGTATAAATTTTCAAAATTAACTTTTTAAAAGCTTAAACTTAAACTAAAAGATTTTAAATGAAAATAAACTAGAATGAACAAACACGAGAAATGTTCCTCTTTGAATTAAGGATTTAGCACCTTGAGTTTTCCAAAAATAAACAAAACAAAAAAAAAGCATGTCTCCCCAATGTGTTCTTGATGATGTGGTGTAAAAGATCCACACTGAACATACTCAAAACTACTTTAACTCAGTTAACATCACTTGAAGTACACTACCAAAACGTTAATTGGGAAAAGCTGAAAATAGTTTTGGTTTACTCAATATCACATGCTAGAAGAAAGTTTGCATGAGAAAACACTGAAAAGTTAACTTTTTAATCCAGATTTCACAAACTCGTGGTGCAAAATGGGTCCCACAGCTTCCTCTAGAGAAATATCTGCTTTTCACTGCGTGTAAAAAATTTGATTGAAATAACTCAAATGCTCCTACAAAACTAATCATATACACCCATGCTGTTCTGGTCACTGTAGCCAACCCCGTAACAGCCACTGACAGACTGGTTCTGAAGGCCACTATGTGGACTGGGCAGACACTCCCATGCGTTGCATCATTTGGCTTCTATATGCCCCACTGCTGGCCTCTGTTGTGGAATTCAGGAAGAGTTCCATGTATCTGTGCTGCATGTTGGCCCTGTCTTTGGACATAGCGGCCATGGCTTCTTCATGAGTGGCAAATTCAACATCAGCTTCACCAGTTACTCTTCCATCAGGGCCAATCTCAATATACACTCTCACTGGGTTGAGTGGAGAGAAGTTGTAAACGTCATTCTCAGTGACTTTGTATGGCAGCCCCTCATGTGAACACAATGCCCAGTGGTGCTCTGGACAGTGACCTCGCCATCTCTGTATCCCTGAGAGACAGTAACTGAGGTCTCTCCCAAAGAGATCGGTGGTGAAGCCATAACCATCACTGAGGCCGCTGTATAGCGGACTGATGATTATGATGAAATTCTAATTTTGAAGAAATTTTTTCATAATGAAATGATTCACATTAAACATTTACCTATTAATGATGTTACATGTGCATACATTTTCTTGGGTTTTATTTTATTGGTTATATAAATATGTTAACTGATTTTATATTCATATATCTTTTATTATTTAGAGTTGATAGTCTATGGTATAGCAAATAAATGTTCTGAATGGGGTGAATATTATTTCAAACAATAAATAGGACTAAGATAGGTGTAAGACACTGGGGAAATAGTACAGTGTGTAGGGCAGGTTTTTTTTCATGTGCCTTATATGGTTCACTGAGCCCCACCAGGAGTGATTCCTGAGGATAGACCCAGAGTTAAGCTCTGAACACCTTTAAGTGTGGCCCAAAACTAAAATAAAAAAAATGTGGAGGGTAGAAGAACATGCATGAAAAACAAATTCTATGAACTGATGTAGACTGATAACAAATCAAGACACTCTTTATTACATGATATATTATGGATATACTATATCCAGAGACTCACACACACGGGGCAGAGCTGCTACCTGCTCTCCCTTTGCCCAGCCGCTCATGAGGCACCCAGAAGGGATGGCAGGACTAGCCCTGGCCCGCAACCCCAGCAGAGCCTCGCAACAAGCCAGACGATGCCCCCACTCCATGAGGGCCATCATTTTCCACATCTGGACTTCCCTCTCATCAGAACTCCACCCAGGAGAAGAGCTTATTACAGCCCAGTTCATCGGATCCACCCTGCAGCAGTCTTTTTCAAGTCCAGCCCAGGTATGCTGATCCAGAGACACACATGGCGCAGAGCTGCTACCAGCTCTCCCTGTGCCCAGCTGCTCACGAGGCACCCGGAATGGATGGCAGGTTCCAGCCCTGGCCTGCAACCCCAGCAGAGCCTCGCAACAAGCCAGACTATCCCCACTCCATGAGGGGCCGCCATTTTCCACATCTGGACATCCCTCTCGTCAGAACTCCACCCAGCAGATGAGCCTACCACAGCCTGGCTTGTGCAGTCACTTGTGGCCACACAGTTCATCAGTAAATGCTGGATTTAGAGGTTACTACAAGAGTATGCCACCAACATGGCAGAGCCTGGCAAGCCTCCCATGTCGTATTTGATATGCCAAATACCAGTAACAATTATAGACCTCATTCCCGTAACCTGATGGAATGATTTGAGGCTCTTTATGTTCCTGGAGCAGAGATGCCCTTGAGCTCTACTAGCATGAGAGAGGACATATGGAGATGTTACTGGTGCCCACTCAAGAAAATCAATGATGAAAGAGAAGACAGTGATATAGTGATACAGTGATACTATGGACTTATGTAGACTGATGGCAAATCAAGACACTCTTTATTACATGATATATACTATGGACTAATGTAGACTTATGGCAAATTAAGACACTCTTTATTAAATTATATGTACTATGGACTTGTGTAGACTGATGACAAGTTAAGACACCCTTTATTGCATGATATATATATATATATATATATATATATATATATATATAACTATGGATTGATGTAGTCTGATGACAAGTATTTTCCTACAATCTTTTGTTTTATGATCACTGTATCACTGTCTTCCCGTTCATCTTCGATTTGCTCGAACAGACACCAGTAACATCTCCATATGACCTGTCTCATGCAGGTAGAGCCCAAGGGAACCTGCTTGCTCCAGGAACATAAAGAGCCTCAATCCATTCCATCAGGTCATCATGGGAATGAGGTCTATAATTGTTACTGGTATCTGACATATTAAATACGACATGGGTAGCTTGCCAGGCTCTGCCGTGGGTAGCATACTCTTGTAGTCATCTCAAAATCCAGCATTTATTGATGAATCCCGCTGCCGCTTGGCGCGCGAGCTGGGCTGTGATAGGCTGGTCTGCTGGGTGGAGTTCTGAAAAGGAGGATGTCCAGATGTGGAAAATGGAGGTCCTCATGGAGTGGGGGGTTGTCTGGCTTGTTGTGAGGCTCTTCTGGGGTGGTGGGCCAAGGCTAGAACCCACCATGCCTCCCAGGCACCTCATGAGCGGCTGGGCACTCATGACCCATGTCTGTCTTGTTTTATGATATTTGAAGATATATTGATGGAAAGAAGGCACACTAGATAAAAAATATGATTTATGATTCACATCTAAGTATATTTGCATTTCAAATTTAATGATCAGTCTTTTTCTTAGAAAGCCTTTAAAATATGTATTTACTTATTTATTTATTTAATATTTTTATTATACCAGTGTAAAATATACAATTACAAAGATGTTCATATTTGGGTATTTGAATTAAGGTCATGCAGTGTTCCAGCACCCATTCCCCACATTTCCCACCACATCTACACAATGGAATACTAAGCAGCTGTTAGGAAAAATGAAGTTATGAAATTTTCCTATAAATGAATGAACATGGAGAGGATCATGTTGAGTGAAATTAGCCAGAAGGAAAAAGACAGCTATAGAATGGCTGCATTTATTTGCATGACATAGTGATCAGTCTTGAGGTAAGAATGATAGCATATCTTAAGTAGTTAAATACTTATCCAAAGGTAATTGCCAAGTACAAAAATGATTCAGATTGTTAAAACAATGAATTTAATAAAAATTAGACACAGACATTTAATTGTATCTGTGTGGGAATATATCACAAAGCATGAAAAGTGCTATCCTTGTGAACACCAGCATGTTGAATTAGGTAAAGCATGGCTAGGTATCCATGGGCTCATGGATCCTGTCTCGGTGTTATGAGGAATGATTCAGTTCCCTGCTACTCCAATAAGATAGAGGTAGAATGTAGGTGCTACGCACTGCACTGTCTTTCTGGTTCCAAATTTTATAATTTCTTTTAGAAATTTTCAAGGCAAGGTCATTTGTTACCTTGTATCACTTGTCTTCCCGTTGATCATCAAGATTTGCTCAAGTGAGCATTGAAATAATTTTGAAGTAATGTTAAGCCTTTTGAGATAATTTTAAGTGACATTGCAGTAGAATATTTTTTGTATCTGTGTACATTATTCTTGATCACTTGACTTCCCGTAGATCATCGATTACTTGAGCGGGCACCAGTAACATCTCCATATGTCCTGTCACATGCGAGATAGCACAAGGGCATCTGTTGCTCCAGGAACATAAAGAGCCTCAAACCATTCCATCAAGTCATGGGAATGAGGTCTATAATTTTTACTGGCATTTGGCATGTCAAATACGACTCGGGTAGCTTGCCAAGCTCTGCCGTCGGGTGGGATAATCTTGTAGTCACCTCAAAACTCGAGCATTTATTGATGAACCGCTTTTATTTCTTCCATTGTGGGTTGTTTCAATCTGGAAACCCTCTTCTTTCAGACTGGCAAAAACTTTTTAATTATATTTGGATCATTTCCTGTGTGCTTAGTTTTGTTCTATTTAGACCACATAAATGAATGAAAGCAATGTCTGCAGAGTATTTTTTATAAATTATAAAGTGTGTATGTTATATTGAGTTTACTCTAAGATCCAGCTATGTCCTTCAATATACAATTAACTACTTTTCTAGATTTTTTTCCAACCTTTGGGCAATCACCAATTTGATAATGCACCGCAATAATTTTGTCTTACTTGGTATGTTTATTTGCTTGGTTTCTTTATCACTTGAACGAAATATAATTTTATTTCTTTATAATACATATGTCATTAACTGTGGTAGCCATATGTTGTTGTAACAAATCAGCTTTTAATCATTCTTAGATGTTTCCCCCATATGTCCTCCTTTCAATTTAAAAGGCATTTTCAAAACACTCAAAGGTATCCTTTAAGATTCAGAAATGTATTGGTCAGTATTGTTTTAACTATTATTGACATATTTCCAAGTACATAATGATGGCACTAATCTTGTATCTAAAGATAGTCAACATTATATAATTTTATATAAATTAGTATACTTAATCTATAAAGTCTAAAAAGAGAGTTATACAGAAAAATGTTAGTTATAGTTATAATTAAGGGCACATTTATTTCATCTTATAAGAAAGTAATACAGTCAATGAAATATAATTGGTCATGATTTAAGGTTTTAAAATATATTTCTATTATGTTTCATAATTGTTTGATAATGTTCAGAAAATTTTGTGGTGCCATCCTCAAAATCCTGTGGGTTGATCCTGGGTCAGTTGCACACAAGGCAAGGACCTTAACCATGTAGCATATCTCCCCAATCCCAAGAATGATTTTAAAAGGAAGATTTATTTCAAAGAGGGGGGTTGCTGGATCAAATGTAAGCTCCATTCTTATATTTCTTAGAAATTTGTATATAGCGTTACAGAAGGCTGAACCAGTAGACATCCCTACCAGTAGCAGAATGAGCTTCCTTTCTCCCCACATCCACCCAGCACTATTTGTTCTTATTCTTTTTGCTGTGTACCACTCTTTGTGGCATTGAATGACATTTCATTGTTGTTTTGATTTTTATTTCCACAAGAATAGTAATGCAGAGCATTTTCATGTGCCTTTTGTTCATTTGCATTTCTTCTTTATGGAAATTTTGTTTTATCTCTTCTCTCCTTTTTGATGCATTTAGTTCTCTCTCATATATGGAGTATAAGAAACATAATAGTGGAATAATAAATACCCAAGGATGCAAAGAACATGAAAACTGGTAGGAGGAAAACTGCCACTTCTGAGGGGTGGGGATAGGACGGGAGGGACAACGTCCTTTTCTGGAGATGGTGCTTAAAGATGGTAAAGTGTTATCTATGAAACTCTATCAGCACAGTACAGTTCTGAGAGAGAGGTAATTATGAAAGACAGCAAATATATTTATGGGAACTATGGTAAAAGTTGAATTAAATCTAGAGAAAAATGCAACTTAATGAACATTTTTGACATCACTATCACTATCTTCCCATTATCATCAATTTGCTCAAGCGGGCTCCAGTAACATCTCCATATGTAGTGTCTCATGCTAGTAGAGCCCAAGGGCATCTGCATGCTCCAGGAACTTGAAGAGCTTCAAACCATTATATTAGATCATGGGAATGACCTAACATAATTGTTACTGGTATTAGGCATATCAAATATGACACGAGCAGCTTGCCAGGCTTGCCATGTGGGTGGCATAGTCTTGTAGTCACCTCTAAATATAGCATTTTTTGATGGCTGCGCAAGCTGGGCTGTGATAGGCTCATCTGCCGGATGGTGTTCTGTCTAGTGGAAGGTCTGGATGTGGAAAATGGAGGCCCTCATGGAGTGGGGGAGTGTTGTCTGGCTTGTTGCGAGGCTCTGCTATGGTGGCGGGCCAGGGCTAGAACCCACCATCCCTCCCGGGCGCCTTGTGAGCGGCTGGGCACAGGGAGAGCTGGTAGCAGCTCTGCCCCCATGTCTGTGAGTCTCTGGATCAGCATACCTGAGCTTTGACATATTTATCATAAAATTTATGGCATTTTATACTTTAAAAATCTATTATACATATACTTTGGATAAGTGTTACGTGCAATATCTTCTTCATATTTGTTTTCATAACAAATACAACAGCAATTTTAGCATTCATCTACTTATTTAGTATTAGATTGAGTTTAAACATATTATGCATTCATAATAACTATGAATATCTTTTACACAAAGTAAAATATAATTTTAGTTATAATCTATCTGATACATAATTGCTTAAATATCAGCAATAATCTAGTGAAAACATTATTTAATATTAATAGCAATACAAATAATGAGAACTATAGAGATATCATTTTTATGATATCTTAAAATGTTTTCATCTTTAACTAACAGCATTTTTCATATAGTTATATGTAAATATGTGCTAAATCATGTGCCAAGTTGAGTTCTTAAAAGAGTTTCATGTAATTAAAATATTATATATAAAACTATGTGTTATCACTTATATATTTCAATGCAAGTTATATGATTTACATGTATATAATATACTGTAAAATATCATGAAGTTAATTTTAAACCAACGTACTAAAATAAGTCTCTATAATTTCTAACTTACCAAAGTTTTCAATATTCATCTATGATGTTTATAAGTTTAAAACTGCTTACAGGGGCCGAAGCAATAGCACAATGGATAGGGCATTTGCATTGCATTCAGCTTACCTGGGTTTGATCCCCGGCATCCCATATGGTCCCCTGAGCACCACCAGGAGTAATTCCTGAGTGCAGAGCCAGGAGTAACCCCCTTAGCAATGCTGAGTGTAACCCAAAATGCAAAATAAAATAAAATTGCTTACAAAAATTAAGTAAAAGATGGGGCTAGAGAGCTAATACAGCAGGCTGGGCACTTGCCTTTTGATACAGCCGACCTGGGTTCAATCATCAGCATACTATGGTGTTCCTCATAGATCGCCAGGAGTAATTACTGAGTTCAGAGGCAGGAGTAAGTAACCTCTGAGTGTCACTAGGTTTGCCCCAAAAAAGCAAAAGAAACAAACAAAAATAAGTGAAAGAATAAAAAATATGGAGACAGCATACCTTTATTCCTGAGACAACTATTCAGTAGAGCAGCACTGCTCTATTCAGAAAGAACAGATCATATACAAATTTCTAAGTGATGGGTATCATGAATATTAATAACATAAAATTACACATTATATCAGCAAAATATTTACATGAAAGTAATCACTGTATCACTGTCTTCTTGTTCATCAATTTGCGGTAACATCTCCATAAGTCCTGTAGCAAGCAAGTGTAGCTGGAGGGCATCTGCTTGCTCGAGGGACAGGAAGAGTCTCAAACCATTCTTCAGGTCATGGAATTGAGGTCCATAATTGTTACTAGTTTTTGGCATGTCAAATAAAACACGGGTAGCTTGCCAGGCTCTGCTGTAGTTTATAAATACAGTTAAAAAAATTTTAAAAAGGACCGGAGAGATAGCACAGTGGGTAGGGCGTTTACCTTGCATGCAGCTGACCCGGGTTCAATCCCCTGCATCCCATATGGTCCTGAATGCAGAGCCAGGAGTAACCCCTGAGCATTGCTGGGTGTGACCCAAGAAGAAAAAACAAATTGAAAGAATAAAATGGTGGCGTACAGTGACTGCAGCTAGAGTGCAACCAGGGATGACGGGATCCACACGGGGGGTCGGGGGTTCCACACACAAGGCTCACACAGGACAGCTAGGGCAGACACAGCCTCCCTGAATTTTGCATGAAATAATATAGGAAATTATTAGCACATTCATATGTGATAAGGGTTATAACATAAAATGGTCTGATAACTACTGTATCAAATAAATATGGTTCATTATTTTCAAGGACACTTCATGTATAGGAAAAAACCTAATTCTAATTAGTTTGGAATTAGAAACGTGAAAGATAAGATGGAAACTATTTTTAACACAGTCAACATGAACATTATAGACAAGCACACTCAAGAACACATTTCATTTTTGCCCATATCTGGTGCTGCTCAGGGGTCAATCATGGCTTTTTGCTCAGGAATCAATCCTGGCAGTGCTCAGAGATTATATGGGATGTCAGGGATTAAACCCTGTGGACCACATGCAAGGCAAGTGCCATACTCTTTCTCTGGCACAAGAAAAACAGGTTAAATGATACTATTATGCTAGTGTGAACCAATTTTCAGTTTTAAAAACTTCATATGAAACTCATTTGACTTCATTTCTATTCTCTAAGTTTTCTGTGCTGGGAAAAGTGGTGCTAAACATACCTACACCAACAACTCACTGTGCATCTGAATGACCCACAGATGGTGGTTACACTGAGGAAATGCCTACATGAATGAAGTTCTCATGGATTTAGGAAGAATCAAATGCAGCATTCCTTGACGAATCTGCTTGGTTTTCACACTGTAGATGATTGGATTCAGTACAGGTGGAACAAATAAGTAGACATGAGCCATGAAGATATGGATTAGTGGGGAGGAGTGCTTAGCAAAACGATGAATAATAGACAGTCCAATCATAGGAATGTACAGAATGAGCACAGCACAGATATGTGAGGCACATGTATTGAGGGCCTTAAGTCTCCCATTTCGAGACGAAATTTTTTAGTACAGAGTGAAGAATAAATATGTAAGACACAAAAATACCCAAACAATCTATTCCCCCACAGCACGATGACAACACCCAATCCATACATAACATTGAATTTGATGTCAGCACAGGCAAGGCGGATAATGTCCTGGTGCAGACAATACGAGTGGGACAGAACATGGGAGCGGCAGAATGGTAAGAAGGCCAGTCGGATCAGTAGTGGAACTAAAGGTAAGGAACTCCTAAGAAAGGATGCAATTCCAATTTTGATGATCAGTCTTGGCGTGAGAATGGTAGCATATCTCAGAGGATGGCAGATGGCCACATACCGGTCAATAGCCATGGACAAGAGAACAGATGATTCAGTGAAGGAAAAGGTATGTATTAAAAACATTTGGACAACACAGGCATCAAACTGAATCTCTCTGGAAATAGACCATAAAACCCTGAAGAGTGTTATCATTGTGGGCATAGACATGCACATATCAGTGAGAGAGAGCATGGCCAGGAAGTAGTACATGGGTTCATGGAGCCTGGGGTCTGTTCGAACTATATGCAGGATGGTGCAGTTGCCTGTTATTCCAATAAGGCAAAGGAGACAAAATGGAATAGAAATCAAATGGTGGTATTCCTCATATCCAAGGATACCTGTGAGATAGAATATGGAGGACAGGGAACTGCTGGTGTTTAGGGCCATCATGGGGATTGCTGTCCAGTGGATTAAAGCGCAGCTTAATTTTACAATAACTCCAGTGAGAAAATCAGCACCTGTGACACACACGAAATGATGTCATTCAAAGAAGAAATTTGAATGGCCAAAAGGCATATTAAAATTGCTTATCACCACTAATCATCAGAGAGATGCAAATCAAAACAACAATGAGGTATCAACTATCACCACAGAGACTGGCACATATCTAAAAGAGTAAGGGCAACAAATGCTGGCATGGATATGGGGAGAGAGATACTCTCATCCAATGTTGGTGGGAATGTCAACTGGTACAGCCTTTTTGGAAAACAATATGGATATTCCTCCAAAGACTAAAAATTGAGCTCCCATTGACCTCGCCATACTGTTTCTGGAAATATACCCTGGGAGGCCAAAGACACACATCAGAAATATCATCTGTACTTTTATGTTCATAGCAGCACTATTCACAGTAGCCAGAATCTGGAAACAACCACAGTGCCCAAGAACAGACAACTGGATAAAGAATCTGTCACATCTGCACAATAGAATGCTATGCAGTTTTTAGGAAAAATGAAGTTATGAAAATTGTCTATAAATGGATGGACATGGAGAGGATTATGCTGATTGAAATTAGCCAGAGGGAAAAGACAGATATAAAATGACTGCATTTATTTGTGGGATATAAAAAATAGTATGATACCAATATCCAAGGTCAGGCAAAACATAGATCAAGAGGTGTTGTCAGTGGTGGGATTTACCACAAGTGTGTGGGAGTCAGAGGTGAGGTAAGACAGAGAAGGGAACAAAGTGCTGGAAGACTGTGTGACTGAGACCCAAACATGAACATCTGTGTAATTGTATATCTGAAGGTGGTATAATAAAACATTTTTTAAAGTTGTCATTGCTTACTGTAATCCTGCTGAACTTTGCATTTACAGGGTACCACATTCTTTTATGTACATTGCTAATAGTGTCAGTAATGTAGATATCTATATTCATAACCAGAAGTCCATTGCCTTTTATTTCCTGATATAAACCTATCATTTGTTTTCTATAGCTAGAGAATATCTTCTAAATGCAGTCAGATATCCACACAGTCTTTTCTTGACTAGCTTTTGAAATTTACAGTTTAGTGTTTAAACATTCTTCACCAGTCTTATTTTTACATATTTTTTATTTTACTTTTTGGGTCACACCCAGAAATGCTCAGGGGTTTCTTCTGGCTCTGTGCTCAGGAATTACTCCTGGAGGCACTCTGGAGTATGGGATGTCGGGAATTTAACCCGGGTTGGCCACCAGGAATCGAACCCAAGTCGGCCACGTGAAATGCAACCCCCCTCGCATACTATCGCTCTGGCCCCAACTTGTTTTACTTTAACCTTTGCTTTTTCCTGTTTATTCCTGAAGCTATATTAACAGTATATTATATTTCAAACCTGGTCTTGATAATTTTATCAATATGCTAAATAAACAAGTAAAGAACTTTATAGTTCTCTGCATAGTACATATATCTCCATGGTATGCTCATCTCCATTTCTCTCTTTAAATGTTACAGGCTTGTTTTCTAAAGATAAACTCTGAGTAATGATTTAATATTGAATTAACATTATAGTAACTACATATTGGAATAAATATACATGAGTACATAATCCAGGATATAAAAATAAAGTGCAGATGGTATTTCTGATGTATGTTTCTGAGGCCCCAGGGTATATTCCCACAAGTGGTATTGCTGGGTCATATAGAAGCTCAATTTCTAGCTTTTTGAGGTATGCCCATATTGTTCTCCAAAAAGGTTGGACAAGATGGCATTCCCACTAACTCTTTCAGCACTATTCATAATAGCCAGAATCTGGAAACAACCCAAGTACCCAAAAAACAGAAGACTGGTGAAATAAACTGTGATGCATCTACACAATAGAATACTAAGCAATGTTAGCAAAAATGAAGTCATATAATTTGAGGAATTGGAGTTATTGGTGGTGGGAAATGGGCACTGGTGGAGGGACGGTGCAGGAACACTGTATGACCCAAACCCAAACATGAACATCTTTGTAATTGTATATCTCACGGTTGTATAATAAAATGTTAAAGAAATAAATAAGCCAAAAACAATGCACGGACATGGAGAGTATAATACTGAGTGAAATGAGTCCAAAGGAGAGGGACACACATAATGATTGTACTCATTTGTGTCTTGTAAAAACCATAATATAAAACTAATATCCAAGGACAGTAGAAGCAGGGCCAGGGTGTTTGGTCCATATTGGAAGCCTGCTTCAACCTCTTGTGAAAAAGGCCTTTGGGATAGGGAAGGGACCACTATGCCAAAGACAGTGGTAAAAGACCACTGTATAAAAACTGAGCGCAAAATAGGTAAAGGAACAAACCTCTCAATATCTGAATTTAAACCATAATGCCCAAAGGAGAAAGAGAGAGAGGGAGAAAGAAGTAAAGGGCTTGCCATAGAGACAGTCTGGGGGATGGGGTGGAGAGATGGCAGGAGAGAAAAGGGAAAATTGATGGTGGAAATGTGCACTGCTGGAGTGATGGGTGTTGGAATATTTGGGGACTGAAACCTGATCATGAGCAGCTTCTAAGTATCTGGCATGGAGACTCAATAAAATATTAAATGAAAGAATCAAATGTTTTTAAAGTGATGCCCTTATTTTATATTCTAGATACTAGAAATATTCTAAGCAAAGTAAAATTGCTGTCTAATTTTAGGTAATAAGAATATTTTATGTATTGCTTTTGAGACCTGTTATTTAGAGAAAGGTTCGTTCTCACTAAGATTCCACAAAATGATATAATAGTAAAATTATTTTAGCATCTGAAATGATGCTAAAACTTTTCTAATCAGTCCAAAGCAGAATGAAATTGCTATTATTTTAAGAATGAAATTATTATCCCTAAGTAGATGCCTATACTTATTGTGACTTAGAATCAACCAGTTGCCACATAAAATTAAACATTTTTCATCCACTTTCTAAATATTATGCTCACTAAAATAATGTTTCAAGTTTACAATGGTAAAGTAGATTGCTATCTTTGTAAGTTACTAAATGTTTCTTTTCTTATGTTGTAAAGTCAATTTTGTCCATTTGGGACTCTCAAATTCCACATGTTACCCAGGTGCAATAGAGAAGTAAACCAAATGTTTTTGGTTTGAGCCTTATGTTTAATAGCTCTAAGGACTGATTGATTGAAGGTTTTTCTAACCACACCCAGAAGGTGCTCAGGGTTTACTTCTACTTGGCACTTAATTATAATTCCTAATGGTGGAGGAGGTTTAACTTGGCTTGGTGGCAACCAAAAAAGCATCTTAGTGCCCATATTTTGGCATATTTTTCTGGGCCAATTTTTAAAAATCATATTTACATAATTAATAAATAGAAAATTTTTCATATAAATTAGTTATTTTAATTGGTCCTATTATAACTAAATTCTAATAATATTGCTATACCCAGATGCAATTTTGCTATTCTTCATTCTGCTACTATGAGAAATGAAAATATACTGTTTCTCCAGATGTGGGCTTGTCTGATTCGTCCTTTTTTCTATATGTGCTTCAATATTACATTAATGGTCACTATTTTCTGTTTTATCCCTTTGTTTTATGAATTTTTTTCTAATTTTTCATTGATGATCAAGATTCATAAGTCTAATTAATCTCACTGCTTGGTGAATCTTTAATCAATATCTTAGGCCATATCTTAGACCATACCTTTAAGATAAGTCTCTTGCCATGAAGAAATAGTAGATATAGTAAAGTGACAACTAAGATATCTGATTGAAAGCCTGTCTGAAACTCTCTTAGTTATCTCAATGGGATTTTATGAGGTTTTAAGGAAACAATTTTGCACCATTTTACACACTCAGATCTGTTATAGTCTGGTTTAAGCACTTGCTTAGTTTTGTACTTTGAACAAAAGATTTAAATGCCCTATGGCAGAGTGCCAAAGTTTCTTTGTAAAATTAGAATACGCAGCAATATGATAGGATGGTGATCAGGATAAATAAAAGATTGTGGATGAAATACTTCTCAAGAAAGTTAACAATACAATGAAGATTTAAAATAGTGATTATAATCATGATAATAATGACGACGATTATGGAGACTAGTGACAACAATGATGACACAGTTCAAAATATTCGAATAATGACAGGCATAAAATATATTTATGAAGTCTAAATTGTTCTCCTAAAGTGAAAAAATTATAACAATAACAATAAGAATGGGCTTATTGTAATAGTGAATTAAACTGAGGATTGTTAAAAAATCTGAGGACTGTAAAAGAGTTGCACTACTTTTTTTCTGTTTATGCCATAAAGTTAATACACTTAGAGATATAAACTACCATTACCATGCACATAACTACCTGACAACTGTAGAACATGTATGGGAAATCTCACACTATAAAAACGGGATGCTTAGCAGTGTAATCATCTAATAAATGAGCAGCCACATTTATAATCTGTAGATAAATGCATCTATATTTACTATGTTTCTTTTATTTACTAGTATCTGTGATGTATTACTTCACAATTCTTTGAATTATATTGCTGAATCATTGTGATAAACAACTCATTTTGCTTCTGATTCTATAATTTTAAACTCTTCTCCGGGATATTTTGATCTCCTTCACCAGTCTCTAAAGAAGTTTCTTTACTTTTTAAAGTAAAACAGTCAGATGAACTTCTGAAATGATATATAAATGTAAGTTATAATTAATTTCATATGAAATGATTATGTAACCCTTGATACTGAAATGAAGTTTCATCTGAACACTATCATAGAAATCTTCCTTTGTTGTGTCTAAAAACTAGTACCGTGTCCATTGTAACTATGACATCTGTATTTAGTTATGTTACCTACCTTGAAAATCTGGAGTATCATTGGCAAGTCATGCCTTAAAAGTCTATCTGGAACAGTATAAGCATGGGAATGAGCCATAAAACTGTTTTTGAATGAATTGTTTCCAGTGATGGAGAGAGCAGCTGACTCCGGCTATTGACTTCTTTTCATTTGCCTCTCATGTTTTCTCTTTCCTCCCACACTTTCTCAGTCCTCACATATGTGGTAGAACAGTTCTCATTGGGGGTCTATTCTAATCTCAGTGGAAGACGTGTGGTTAATAAGCATTTTTCTTTTCCTAAGAGATGTACGTTCCCAGGACACAGTCAGGACACTGTAATCCTGTCAGTTCCACCATTTAATTTATGTTCCTCCTGCCACTATTTACATTGTAGCAGGTGATTGCAATTTAGATATACAGGGTAAAAGGATGATCAAATGTATAAGACTGAAAATTAGAACAAATGATTTAGTGCCATATGACAAAAAATATTAGTATGTAGATACACATTCAGGTATCAAAGAAGCTAATATAAGAATGCTTCTATTCATATAGAGAAATCATTTTCATCTTTGGCAGGAAGTGTAGGACTCCTGTTTAAAAGTACTATTATTCAGACTTAATTATGGTTCTAATAATAAGATGAAATTACTGTTCATACTGGTCAGGAAGATGAACATTTTTTATTACTGGCTTTGGCATATTGAATAGGCATCGGAGAGCTTGCCAGGCTCTGCCTTGTGGGTGGTATACTCAACCAGATGCCATTGGGCTACACTGGCACGAGATAGGGTCAGATGGAAATGTTACTGGTGCCAGATCAAGCAAACTGATGAATAATGGGGTGTCAAGTGTCAAGGGTACTGTTCATAATATAAACTCCTACTTGCCATCCATTCACTTATTCATTTTTAGTGTAGCTGTATATTTATCTTCTTTAAAAACAATGTATTTCAGGGTAAAGATGATTTATGTCTGCTAGAGTCAGGTTGGTGGAGTGGGGAGGGAATCTGGGGACACTGGTGGTGGGAAATGTGCACTGGTGGAGGGATGGGTGCTGCAACATTGCATGACAAACTCAGTCATGAGCAGTTTTGAAAATGTCTATCTCACATTGTTATAGTAAAAACTATTCAATATATTTTTTTAAAGGGAGACTCAGGGAGCAGCAGGAGCTGCCCAGCGGGAGCCCGTGGCGTGGCCTCACTTTACGGGCGCGCACAGACAATAGCTGTGAGGAGCACTGCAAGGCAAGGCTGGGGGGCCCCCAGTGCTGGCCGGGACTGGCCATGTGGGCGGTGCGGCACGTCTGCGTCGAACTCCGACAGTGAGGCCTGGGAGCCCCCAGTTTGCGGACCCGTTCCGCAGGCCTGGCCCGTGGGGCAACACCATGACTGTCACCTGGAGGTCACCTCTCTTTATGATCTTTACCGCTGCCATGTTCGCCCTGCTCAACAAGGACCGCCAGTGGGATGAGCGGGGCACAGACCATGTGTCCTCCAGATACGTGGAGCAGCTAAAAGGGCATATACTGCTTGTCAGGGCGGAGAGCTACGTCACACTCAGTGATGTTCAGGGGTTGCTCCTGGCTCTGCACTCAGGATATACTCCTGGCAGTGCTTAGCCCAGAAAGCTACTAAGAATATACCACCCCCACAGCAGAGTCTGGCAAATTGTCAGATGCGTATTCAATATGCCAAAACCAGTAATAAAAATGTTCCTCTTCCTGACCCTGAAAGAGCCCTTAATACGGCATCACTAAGAAGGACGAAGAAGGAGGGCCTGATAAAATTTCAAGGCCATACTAAGCTGCCAAATATGAAGAAGGACTAAAATGACCTTCTGTATTTACAAAGCACTTAGGCTGCCAACAGAAGCATATATCGAGAACTTGATGGTGCAAGCGCAAAAGATCAAGTATGACATCATGGGTCTGACTGAGATGAGGAAGCGTCAATCACAATATGCCATTTTTGACACTTGAGAAGAACTGTTCCTCGGAACATGCAAAGAAAGAGGCATCAGTGGCATCAGTGTCCTTGTCAACATGAACATGGCCGTTTGTTGGAGGACAGGTTTAGCTGTTCTGGGAGTTTTGTTGTTTTGCCCACTCCCAGCTTAATCTTATTTAAGTCAAGGTTCATTCTAATGAGACCTCTCTTCTATGTAAACACTGCTAGAGGGTGTGGCACTTTACAGAAGTTACCTTGATTGAATAACTTCTGACTTATACATCTACTAAGACTTCTATGTTTCCTAGATTGGGCACAGCTCCTCTTTATACCCACTGCACCCAGCGTGGGACAGTTAGAATTTACCAGGAGACTACCACCCTGGCTACGCTGAGACTATAAGAAGACTATAGAAAGGATCATACTAGTTTGCTCTAAGCAGGCGAGTGTGACACTTTCAGTACACGAGAACAAGATACTCAGAATCACCCTGGTGCAGATAATAATAAGGACCTTGTGGGTACCATCTAGATTACATGAAGCTCATGAAGTTAAGATGTATTACTTTATACCAGCTCTCTAAATCTCTCTCTCCAGTGTTTTACATAAGAGATAATCTTGGTAGAAAGGATTAGACCTTGGCATAACCTTTGTTTATACCTGCAATAGGGTGTGGCACTACACTCTGTTAGAGTTCTTTGTCGACATGCCCCTCCCGGTTGGATTACTTTGGTGTATATAAGGGACTGACTTGAGGCCCCTTCATCTTTTGCCTTTTGGGCCTTTTAGCTTTCAGCTTTTGGCTCCTCAGCCTTGCGGCTTTTGGCTTTTGGCTTTTTGCTTTTTGGCCTTTTGCTCCTCTTCTGGGTAGGACTCAGCTTGGGTGAGATCCTCTCTCTTTGGTGGGAGACTCTTTTGTATGTCTAAGTTTGGACCAGAGCTAAAGTTTGTTCATTATATTGGAGTGCTGTGGAAGAGCTTTTGTACTATTAAAAGCCTTTTTGAAACTGCACCGACTCGTGAGTTTTCATCTGTTCTCCCGGCGTCCTTGGAAGTAGAAGAGAACCTCTGTCCTGACACTGTCGGGGACCTTGGCGGCCATTCCCCGACAGCCGTTAACATTGATTCATTTGAATGCCTAACAAACCAGAGAGGATGATTACACTTGAAGAGATGTGGCCCACTGCCAGCAATTTCTATCTTCATTGTCTACGTACAAACATCCACATACAAGGAAGCTGAATTTGAGAAATTCTACATGGAAATGGAAGAGTTCTATAAAAGAGATCACACCTACTACAAGATCATAGTTGGTGATTTTAATGCCAAGATAGGACCAAAAAGATAGGCCGAAGAACTCCACATTGGGACCCAGGGCCTAGAATGGAACAAACAGGGTGAGAGACTATCTGAGTTCATCATGTCCACCAAGTTCATTCATGGAAACTCACAATTTCAGAAAACTGAATCAAAATGTTAGTCAGGAATCCCCTGGTGGACAGTTCAACAATGAAATTGACCAGATCATCTTATATCGACGGTTTTGCCTGACAGATATCACTGTCATCCCAAAATTCCAAACAAGATCAGACCACCATCTCCTTCATGCAAAATTCTAACTTCACGCTAGGGGGCAAAAGGCAGCAAAGTATTTTTTTTTAATTTTTTATTTTACCACCTGTTGGAGGACATGTTTAGCTAATCTGGGAGTTTTGTTGTTTTGCTCACTCCCAACTTAATCTTATTTAAGCCAAGGTTCATTCTAATGAGATCTCTCTTCTATGTAAACACTGCTAGAGGGTGTAGCACTTACAGAAGTTACCTTGATTGAATAACTTCTGACTTATACATCTACTAAGACTTCTATGTTTTCTAGATTGGGCACAGCTCCTCTTTATACCCACTGCACCCAGCGTGGGACAGTTAGGAATTTACCAGGAGACTACCACCCTGGCTACACTGAGACTATAGGAAGACTATAGGAAGGATCATACTAGTTTGCTCTAAGCAGGCGAGTGTGACACTTTCAGTACACGAGAACAAGATACTCAGAATCACCCTGGTGCAGATAATAATAAGGACCTTGTGGGTACCATCTAGATTACATGAAGCTCATAAAGTTAAGATGTATTACTTTATATCAGCCCCCTCTCTCTCCAGTGTTTTACATAAGAGATAATCTCGGGATTAGTCCTTGGCTTAACCTTTGTTTATACCTGCAATAGGGTGTGGCACTACACTCTGTTTAGGGTTCTTTGTTGACATGGCAACCTCCCGATTGGATTACTTTGGTGTATATAAGGGGCTGACTTGAGGCCCCTTCACCTTTTGCCTTTTGGTTCCTCAGCCTTCAGCTTTTGGCTCCTGTGGCTTTTGGCTTTTGGCTTTGGCCTTTTGCTCTTTGGCCTTTTGCTCCTTCCGGGTAGGACTCAACTCGGGTGACATCCTCTCTCTTTGGTGGGAGACTTAGGCTCTTTTGTATGGTCTAAGTTCGGACCAGAGCTAGAGTTTGTTCATTATATTGGATTGCTGTGGAAGAGCTTTTGTACTATTAAAAGCCATTTTTGGAACTGCACCGGACTCGTGAGTTTTCATCTTTCTCCCGGCGTCCTTCTACCAAGACAACCTCTGTCCTGACACTGTCGGGGACCCCGGCGGCGTTCCCCGACATCTGGCGTCCCTGGGTGGGCTTGAGCGGACATCGTCTGGCCTAATCATCATCGGACAGAGATCATCTGCGTCCGAACTGTGAGTGAAATGATGGATTTCTCATGGTATAGATATGTTGTACCTTTTATTGGGTCAGAATCATACATAGCACAGTCAATGAAGTTCCTTTCTGAGAACTACTCTATCTTTTCACAAATCATCTGGGTCCTTGCGATTTTTAAACTGTACCTTTGTGTAAGGACAATGTTTAATAGAGAGAGGGAAGAAAGTAATAGATTGAATGCAATCTTTAGGGACGAGGTTTACTCAGCGATTAAAGAAATAAGTGAGAATCATAAAATTACAGGTAAACTGGTCTTAAAGCTTGAGGACAGAGTTATTAAACAGAGTTTAAAATTTGAAAAGAAATTAGAAGAACATGAAAGTAAAATTATTAAACAGGATTCAAAATTTGAAGAAAAATTAGAAGAACAGGAAAGTAAAATTATTATTCAGGATTTAAAATTTGAAGTAAAGTTTGAAGAGCAGAAGAAGGATATCAGTAAAATAAGCACTATCTTAGAGGGAGAAATTGACAAACAGAGAGTTAGGATAGATGGACAGAAAGAGGAGGTTTGGAAGTTAGACATAAGATTGAAAGAACAAAAGGAAGAAATATATAGGAAACTTGGAAACTTAAACCAAGAAATGGATGTGTTACGCAGGGAGAGTTCTGATTTCATAACTTATCAATCAGGACCTAGCACATACCCGATACTGAGGCGTGAACCAACTAAAAGCCGTTCACAAACACGCCCCAAAGCTGTAGACTTGAAAAAAGGTGTATACATTCCCAGCGAAAAAATCTAAAAAGAATTCTAATGTGGCTGATAACTTAGAGGAGGAACAGGGAAACCCAGAGGAGGCAAATTCTCAAGCTGAAAATATCCCCGGAGTTAATACCTTCAAAGGGGAAGATGCTCCTCTGATAGATACTACAAGCTCTGATGAGGAAGAAGGGGAGAAACAGGTTAGCTTGTGCAGGCCCCAAGAGCCTTGCAGTTCCTGTGGTTGTCAATCTAATAATAATCAAAGAGCAAAGCCCAGCAATCTTTCTCATGACCAATCTAAAGATAAAGTAAAACCAATTCATGAAGACTTAAAAATTGAGTCAATAACCCCATTTAGGAAGGCTTGTGACAGGTTTGGAATATCAAGTCCTTATTCTTTAAAATATTTAGCTGATTGGAGCCAAAATAAACAGTGGGTATTGTCAGACTTTGAAATGGTAGCCCGTACTTGTCTGAACCAATCACAGTTCAAGCAATGGCAAATGTGGTATGCAGATGGGGTTAACATGAATATTGACACTTTAAGAAATACAGAATCTGGCCATAATATAACTTTTGCCATGCTGAAAGGTGAAGGTGAATGGCAAAAGAAAGAAAAAACAAGCGACATTACCTGAACCTGTTTTAAGATTTGTTCGGGAGACAGCATTAAAAGCATGGGAAAAAGTAGGTTCCGACGCAGAATATCTAGGCAGCTGTACAAAAAATTTACCAGGGTCCTAATGAACCATACTTTTATTTTGTTGGGAGATTAAGTGAGACAATCCAAAGACAGGTTCAAGACCCATCCACTCAACAAATCCTAAAACGAACCTTAGCATATGAGAATGCTAATCAAAACTGTCGAGCAATATTATATAGTATTAAGGAAAAGGAAGACCTCATGGGATATCTAAAGGTCTGTAGAAATGTTGGTTTGGCCTCCCATGGGACACAGAATGCTATAGAGGCTTATCCCATACAGTATGAGGATCGGGAGAGGAATGAAATGTCAAACAGCTTCAGGGGGAGAAACAATAATCCTCAAAGGATAAACAGTTACCAGGAAAACCATGCTAATAATCACAACCCCACCCTCGGAGGGCCCCACCTGGACCATGCCCAAGGTGCAGGAAGGGAAAACATTGGGCCAGAGACTGTAGGTCTCGGAGACGAAGTCAGCCTCAGGCTTCATCTGGACAGATAACCTGCTTTAACTGTGGAGGGAAGGGGCACAGCCATAGAGATTGCCCATCTCCTAAAACTATCCATACAGGGCAACATCCTAATAATCCCTTTATGGGAAATATTACATGGACTCCCTCCCAGGTTCCACAAGTTCCACAGGCTCAAATGACACCTATGCCTCCCTCGAATGCGGGAAACTGGGTGGGGGGCCAGCCCCAGGCCCAGCTGAATCCAGGGGCACCTTCATTCATCCCACCTGCCCAGTATCCTCCAAATCAGAACCCACAGAATTGCAATCAATAAATACTCTCCAGCCTACCACATCAGACAATGGCAGTCTTGACATTCTCTGCCCTAAGACTGTCACAATATACCCAAGTCAAGATCCTTTCATGCTAAATACAGGGATAAAAAGGACCTGCTCCCCAGGTAGTATGGGTTTAATTCAGGGGAGCGATTGGCTTAAATTTAAGGGAATTAAGGTGCATTTCGGACTTCTAGATCCTGAATCTCATGGAGAGATAGTACTGTCAATCTCTGTACCAACTAAATGGACTTTTGAAAAAGGGGAACCGCTTGCTAGACTATTAATAATTTTTGAGGATCCGTCTAGTCAGTCCGAACACCCTAGAGCTAGTGGCTTAAACAGTACCAACACTTCTGCCAACTTCATTGTTGGTTATACAGCCGCACAGAACCAAGCCCACCAGCCACCTGCTAACTATCTAGTTGGGTACACTACCAGTATTTCGCAGGCCAAGAGGCCAATTATACCCATCGAGATTTATAAAAGGAAATTCAAAGGCATGTTGGATACAGGGGCAGACATGACCATAATCTCCACCAAGTATTGGCCCTCTAACTGGGCCCTAAAGAGAGTGTCCCATAGCCTGAGCGGGGTAGGCAATATCTCCTCTTCTCTTCTCTTCTCTTCTCTTCTCTGACAGAGTGCGAGATGGCTGCCATGTATTGGCCCTGAAGGGAACGTAGCCATGGTCCAGCCTTATATAGCCCCTATGCCTTTAAACTTATGGGGTCGAGACATGCTGGAGCAGTGGGGAGCAGTGATTCACATACCTCGTCCAATCCCCCATCGGACACCTGTTCCAGCTCCCTTAATAAGCATAACTCAGGGAGAAACCCTTTTTTAATTGGGGCCGCTGTGGTTAAGCGCCCACCACCTATCCGTATTCAGTGGAAATCTGACAAACCTATATGGACACCACAGTGGCCCCTCAATATCAAAAAGTTAGAGGAGCTGACAAATCTAGTGGAAGAACAGTTGAATTTAGGACATATAGAGCCATCGTTTTCAGAATGGAATTCCCCAGTTTTTTGTGATACAGAAAAAATCAGGTAAAATGCCGGTTGCTGATTGACCTAAGGAATGTCAATTCCACAATGATCCCCATGGGAGCCCTGCAACCTGGGCTCCCCTCCCCAGCAGCTATTCCTAAAGATTGGCCAATAATTATCATAGACTTAAAAGATTGTTTCTACAACATACCTATCCACCCAGATGATCGTAAAAGGTTTGCATTTTCAGTTCCATTCATCAATCATAAAGGTCCTTTACGTAGGTTTCAATGGACAGTATTACCACAAGGAATGACTAACTCACCAACAATGTGTCAACACTTTGTTGATAAAGTTTTGAGACCTACTCGTGTTAAATTTCCCAATGCATACATCATCCACTACATGGATGATATCTTGCTAGCCTGTGATAATTCCAAAGATCTCCAAAATTTGTATAATGAAGTAATGACAGTTTTACCCGAGGCTGGTTTACAAGTAGCTACCGAAAAAATCCAGATGCAGCCTCCCTATGAATATTTGGGCTATGCTCTTGGCCGCACTACAATGCGTCCTCAAAAATTTCCATTAGTCAAAAAGGCTCAAAACCTTGAATGATTTTCAAAAACTGCTGGGAGATATCAACTGGGTGCGCCCCCCTCCTTGGGATTCCTAACTGTGAGCTCAGTAACCTGTTCCACACCCTTGAAGGTGATCCTGCTTTGAATAGCCCAAGGCAACTAGCTCCTAAAGCTCAAAAGGAATTAGACTTTTCATGGATCGGCTTCAAAAATCTTACCTCTCCAGATTTAATCCCGGAGAAAAGGTATGGTTATTGGTCTTCAACACTCCCGAGTCTCCAACTGCTGCTATAGCCCAATTATCTGGACCCTTAGAATGGGTTTATTTACATAACAAGCAGAATCGTACTGCTACACCTTACCTTGAGATGATAGTCAACCTTATCATTAAGGGAAGATCAAGAACCCAAGTATTACTTGGATATGATCCTCATGTAATTGTACTACCCGACCCTAAAAAAGAAATTGAAGCTGTTTTACCACTCAGTGAAATCCTTCAAAGAGCTTTAGCAGATTTTTCAGGAGAAATATCTTATCATTACCCAGCTGGAAAAACCTGGGAATTTCTGAAAAGGACACCTTTTGTAATTTCCACCATTGTCCGTTCCTCACCTATTCCTGATGCTCCAGTATACTATATTGATGGCTCCTCATCAGGAAAGGGCAGAATTACTGGTCCTTCATTGACCACAACAGTGCACACAAATTATAAATCCGCTCAGCAAGTGGAACTGGCAACCCTGATACATTTACTATCCCATATATCTGGCCCTTGTAATGTGGTGAGTGATTCGGCATATGTAGTTGGTTTATTTCCTGGAATCGTCACTGCTTCATTAAATGCCCATAATCCCATAATTCAGGAGCTACTCAAGAAACTGCAAGAAATCCTCCAAAAAAGAACATTCCCTATATATATTTCACATATCCGGTCACACTCTGGCCTCCCTGGGCCGATGGTTCGAGGAAATGCAACAGCAGATCTCTTGGCAGCACCTGTATTCGAATCAGCTGAGGAAGAGCACCAAACTCTGCATACAAATGCTCGCCGCCTTCATGTACATCATGGTATCCCTTGGAGACAAGCTAAACAAATTGTCCGTAATTGTCCTGTCTGTGCTCCTTTACATCTCATGTAGCTGGAGCTAATCCTCAAGGTTTACAGACAAACCAATTGTGTCAGATAGACGTAATGCATACTAACTTATTCCCAAACAAACCTTTCCTTCATGTGGTCATTGATACGTATTCTCGGTTCATATGGGCTGTTCCAATGACTTCTGAAAGAGCCAAATCTGTGTGCTCCTTTTTACTTCAGAGCTTCTCTGTCATGGGTATTCCCCATACCATAAAAACAGATAATGGTCCTGCTTACACCAGCAAAACCTTCAAATCATTTTGAGAAGAGTGGCAGATCAAACATATTACAGGAATTCCATATAATCCACAAGGACAAGGAATTGTTGAACGTGCTCACAGAACGCTTAAAACTCAGTTATTGAAGCAACGAAAAACAAGTATGCCTCCAATGGATTCTTTATCTTTAACATTATTCACCTTAAATTTCTTAAATTTACCTCAGGGGCGAGATGTACACAGCTGCTGAAAGACATTTTCAAGAAGATATACAGGCTCAGAAACCAATCAATTCACCTACCTGGGTGAAAATTGATGATAAATGGGTAACAGGTAACCTCCTCATTCGAGGAAAAGGATATGCCTATGTTTCAACGGATGGCAACCCTGCCAAGAAGCTTTGGGTCCCACTACATCTTGTTAAAACTCGAGTTCTCCAAGATTCAGGAAATGCCTAAATTCTTCTGAAATAAGTTGCAGAAAGATGTCGCAAACTACTGTTAAAACCATTTACACTTAGTTCACTTATAATAATAATCTTGCCTTGCAGCCTATTGATGTGATGACTGGAGATAAACTATTACTTAAAAAAAAAGAAAGGGTGGAAAAAGCTGAACTCTGGAAATAGCATTTTATGTCAAAACGGTTTAACAATTAATGAGTTTTCTAATGTTTATTGTTTATAGAAAAAAAAAAAAACAAATTTTACAGGAAGAGGACTTGGCTACTACAGATTCCCTCTACAGGAACGGACACTCTCTCACCATCATATTTGCCGGCTTTATATTCATGAAGCGCTTGATTCATTAGTATTTATCACCCTAGATGGGTCATATATACAGCTGTAATATACTGATCGATCCAATTTGTGTGTGTGCATGCGTGTGTGGTGGCCACCATTATGTTTGTGAATAATGTTGTGTCTATGTTATGTCTAACTACTGCCTTCTCAATTGGATTAATCAGCTCCTTCGCTGACCTATTAGACTCCTCAATTTTGATTCCTCAATTCTCATACTTATCTCACTGCTCACCTGCATTGGAACTTCTTTATGTTCTCTCCATACCAGACTTGGATTCCTGCCAAACCCCCTCATGATCTCTATTTGTGATTAATTTCAAAGTGTTTTTTCTCACCTAAAATTAAGTTATAGGTATGGTTACCGGTGCCAGTGTTCCCTTGTGAAATGCCTGTACCACTGTTCCAGAGACCTATTGCAGTGCTTGAGAAGTTTGTTCCAGTGCTCCTGAAACCTGATCCAGTGTTCCTGATAATACATCCAGTCCCTGATGATTGCTCTCCCGAGACTCATTCCTGTCTTCACCAATGCTGCTGTTCCAGAATCAGTTCTTCAGTTCTTCTGACCTTGTTCCAGAGATGTGACTCCATGGGAAATTGACTCTCACTAATTTAAGACAATACAGGCTGTAGTCTGTTATGACCAAACAGCCAGAGACATTTTACTATGAACTTTACTCGGTTCAAAATTAATTCGGACATTGGGACAACATATGATATTACCTTGTAATTGGAATTGTTCCTTTTCTGTTTCTCTCCCTCTGTATGTATTATTTAGAATACTTGTATTTTTATAAACAAAAAAGGGAGAGTTGTTGGAGGACATGTTTAGCTAATCTGGGAGTTTTGTTGTTTTGCTCACTCCCAACTTAATCTTATTTAAGCCAAGGTTCATTCTAATGAGATCTCTCTTCTATGTAAACACTGCTAGAGGGTGTGGCACTTACAGAAGTCACCTTGATTGAATAACTTCTGATTTATACATCTACTAAGACTTCTATGTTTTCTAGATTGGGCACAGCTCCTTTTTATACCCACTGCATCCAGCGTGGGACAGTTAGAATTTACCAGGAGACTACCACCCTGGCTACGCTAAGACTATAGGAAGACTATAGGGAAGGATCATACTAGTTTGCTCTAAGCAGGCGAGTGTGACACTTTCAGTACACGAGAACAAGATACTCAGAATCACCCTGGTGCAGATAATAATAAGGACCTTGTGGGTACCATCTAGATTACATGAAGCTCATAAAGTTAAGATGTATTACTTTATATCAGCCCCCTCTCTCTCCAGTGTTTTACATAAGAGATAATCTCGGGATTAGTCCTTGGCTTAACCTTTGTTTATACCTGCAATAAGGTGTGGCACTACACTCTGTTTAGGGTTCTTTGTTGACATGGCAACCTCCCGATTGGATTACTTTGGTGTATATAAGGGGCTGACTTGAGGCCCCTTCACCTTTGCCTTTTGGTTCTTCAGCCTTCAGCTTTTGGCTCCTCGCGGCTTTTGGCTTTTGGCTTTGGCCTTTTGCTCCTTCCGGGTAGGACTCAGCTCGGGCAACATCCTCTCTCTTTGGTGGGAGACTTAGGCTCTTTTGTATGGTCTAAGTTCGGACCAGAGCTAGAGTTTGTTCATTATATTGGATTGCTGTGGAAGAGCTTTTGTACTATTAAAAGCCATTTTTGGAACTGCACCGACTCGTGAGTTTTCATCTTTCTCCCAGCGTCCTTCTACCAAGACAACCTCTGTCCTGACACTGTCGGGGACCCCCGGCGACGTTCCCCGACAACCACCATGAGAACAACATTACAAAGATGTTCATAATTGGGTCTCAGTCATATATTGTTCCAGCACCCATCCCTTCACCAGTGCCCCATTCCCACCACCAATGTCCCCACATTCCCCCTTTTCCAGCTCCAGAGCAGGCATTTCTTCCTTCACTCCCTTTCTCTCTGTCTCTCTCCATCTCTCCATCTTCCCCAATCCTTATTATAACATGTGATATATAGAATTACAAGGATGTTCATAACTGGGTCTCTACAATACAGTGTTCCAGAATCCATCCCTCCACCAGTGCCAATTCCCACCACCCAATTCCCAAACACACCCACCCAAACCCTGCCTGCCCCCAATGCAGATGCATTTTACTTATCTATCTCTTTGTCTATGTCCCTGTATTTCACACTCTCTCATCTATTAAATTATGGCTTGTCCTATGGATACTAATAATGTATGATGTCCCTATCTGATTATTTAATAGGGAGTTCTAGTGTGACATCATAATTCCTCATTCCCCATAACCTCTACAGTTTGATACAAATAGAATGATCGTTGAACTGTACTATTGAAAAGATCCTGAAAGGACCTGGTGCTAAAATACATTGAGTCAAAGATTAAACCGCGGTGGCAGAGCCACCACGCACCTGCACAGCCTCGGATCTGAAGTCTCTGTCTTGCGGTGGTTGGCTGTGGTGGCTGGAACTCAGGGCCACACCCATAGGGCCCGGAGGCTGGGGACTGAGTGGAGGCCCTCAATCCTTTCTCCAAGTCTAGCAGGCGTGGCCCCTGCATGGCGAGCAGGCCCTAAATGCTGCAAAGTTTAAGAGAACTACCAGAAGAACCAACTGGGAACTCTTTGGCAGCATTGTGGCAACATGGGAGGATACCATCATTGACGACATCAATGAAGAATACAACTGACTTGTCCAGCACCTCCATGATTGTGTGAAGGATGCCTAGAGAGAGAAAGCCACAAAAAGGGTGCATGTTTTCAAAACTCTCGAGCTCATTCCCGCCAATGTGGGAAGGTATGAGCCTCAGGCAACCAGATGCTAGTGTCCAAGCTTACAAAGCAGTGCGGAGAAGCAATAAAGAAAGACCTCCAGAGAGAAGAGCAAAAAATACTGGAAGGTGCAGCAGAAGCCAGGAAAAATGTTCGCAAAGCCTGCCTGTCCTTCGCCAACTATTAGACCAAGATGACTGCCCTCCAACGTCCTGATGGATCTATCACATCTTCCAGAAAGGCAATGGAGAAGATTATCCATAACTTCTACTCAGATCTCTTGGATAGCCATTTCTGCCTGCTCACATACCAAATTCCACAGGACGGATATGTCATTCCCAACATTCTCCCTTCTGAAATCCAACATGCCATTTCATCGGTAAAGAAGGGAACAACACCAGGCCCAGACAAAGTCAGACCCGAACACCTAAAAAAATGTGCCGTCAGTCAGTACTCATCAATGCACTGGCTCGGCCTTCACATGCTACCTGTCTGAATGCAAGGTGCCCTCCTAATGGAAAACCAGCAGGACAGTTCTACAGTTTAAAAAGGGAGACATCCAGGACATTGGCAACTATTGCCCCATCTGCCAGTTGTCCGTCATCTACGACCTGTTTACTCAAGTCATCCTGAGCAGGATTGATTGGCAGAACATTAGATGAAGGACAACCAGGTAAGCAGGCTGGCTTCCAAAAAAGGATTCAGCACAATCAACCATATCCACGTGGTAACCAAGCTCATTAAAGTTTGTAGGGGAGTTCCAGATGTCTATCTGTCTTACATTCATAGATTTAAAGAAAGCCTTTGATTCTGCAGAGACTGAAGCGGTCATTAAAACCCTAGCCAAATAGGGCATTCAAACCCAATACATCAAGATCCCTCGTGAGCTGTATTATGGATTCACCACCAGGATCTCACCATTCTACAAAGAAGTGATCATTGATGTCAAAATAGGGGTTGGGCAGGGTTTGGGCATTTCACCAAAACTCTTCAGTGGCACCCTTGAGAACATCATGCAACAATTAGAATGGTTCAGAATGGGAGTGAAGATAGACTGTCAGGAACTAAACCACCTCCGCTTTGCTGATGACATCATTCTAATAACACCAACAATTAGCCAAGCGGCACAAATGCTGACTGACTTCGACCAAGAATGTAGAAAGATAGGTCTACAGCTGAATCTCAGCAAAACTATGTTCATGAAAATGAACTAGGTCCAGAGGCCCCATTCACTCTCAGTGGAACAAACATCTCTGAATACAGCAGGTACGTGTACCTAGTTAAGAAGTCAACATGATGAACAACCTAAAACCTGAGCTGCGCAGGAGGAAGAGAACAGCATGGAATGCCTTCAAAAGCATCGAAGAAATAGCTAAAAAGACAAAAAACCTCCTGCTCCAGGCACATCTCTTCAACTCCACCATTCTCCCTGCATTAACATATGCCTCAGAGACCTGAGCCCTACAAAGCAGGAAGAGAATGCTATTGGGGTCTCCCAAAGAGGAATAGAAAGAGCTATGCTTGGAATATAATGCCTCACTCAATGAAAGAAGGAATCCGGAGCTCCAACCCGTGTCACTGTTCCAGAGTAAGGGACGCTGTCTTGTTTGCCAAGGCATCAAAAATCAGATGGGCTGGACATGTGATTTGGAGACGATCACTGGACTAGAGACGTTACCGACTGGATCCCATAGGATGTCAAAAGATCACGTGGGCCGCCCAACTACAAAGTGGTCAGACTTCTTCGTCAAGACCCTGAAAGAACGGTGAGGCTCTCTGTATTCCTGAAGCAATCAGATGCCATTGGGCTACACTGGCAAGTGA
Source organism: Cryptotis parvus (assembly GCA_021461705.1). Lineage (NCBI taxonomy): Eukaryota > Metazoa > Chordata > Mammalia > Eulipotyphla > Soricidae > Cryptotis > Cryptotis parvus. The sequence goes on along the minus strand of JAJIBD010004579.1, from coordinate 97,704 downwards.
TAGGGTCAAATGGAAATATTATTGGTGCCCGCTCGAGGAAATCGATGAATAATGGGATGTCAAGTGAACTAGTGATCAATTGATAGATACATATGTACACACACAATATATGTATATATGTACACAAATATATATATACATATATAACATGTGAATTGTATATAACATAATACACACATATATAAACTTATACTTAAATATATATTTAAACTTATTTTACTCATTTTGTTCATTGCATGAAAATAATGAATAAAGTGAGTAAAGTAAGTTTAAACTCCTAAGATAGTAAATAATTGTGATCCTAAATTTCACTCTCAATGTAGATATTTCCTTAAAATAATTTTATTAGCAAATTGAACTTAAAATGGTCAATACAGTTTAAATACTTAATACAGTTTAATACTTAAAATGATCTATACAAATATATTCAAATACAGTTTGAATATATTTGTATTAGAAAACAAATGGTACTACTCTTTCCTTTTTTAACAAAGTACTATTAAAGGTGTTTTATCATGCACTGATTTAAAATGAATTTTGCATTAAAAATTTTTATTTGAATTGCTAAGTGCTAGGTCATAACAGTGAGCTGCGCCGGAGGAAGAGAGCAGTGTGGAATGCCTTCAAGAGCATTGAAGAAATAGCTAAAATGACAAAGAACCTCCAGCTCTGGACACATCCCTTCGACTCCACCATTCTCCCTATATTAACATACACCTCCAGAGATCTGGGCTCTATGAAAGCAGGATGAGAACACTATTTGGGTCTCCCAAAGAGGAATCAAAAGAGCTATGCTTGGAATATCATGTCTCACTCAAGTGAGAGAAGGAATCCTGAGTTCCAACCACCATCGACGATTGAGATTCAGGGATGCTGTGTTGTTGCCAAGATATTGAAAATCAGTTGGGCTGTACATATAACATTACTGGTCTAGAGCTGCTACCGACTGGAATCCACAGGACATCAAAAGATCACTTGACCACCTACCTACAAGATGGTCAGACTTCTTCATCAGGACCCTGATCGGACAGTTTGACTCTCTTCATATTCCTGGAGCAAGCAGATGCCATTGGGCTACACTGGCACATGACAGGGACAAATGGAAATTTTACTGGCACCCACTCGAGCAAATCGATGAATAACGGGATGTCAAGTGATCAAATGATCAAGTGATTTGAATTGTGCAAAGTTAGTCAGGCTTGTAAATGTACAACTTGTTGATTTTCATATTATTTTGTGGTGCTCAGAATTGAAACTTTTATCACTGTATCACTGTCTTCCCCATTGTTCATCGATTTGCTAGAGTGGGCACTAGTAACATCTTCATTAGTCCTGTCACAAGCAAGTGTAACTCAAGGGCATCTACTTGCTCCATTGACAGGAGAAGCCTGAAAACCATTCTTCAGGTTATGGAACTGAGGTCCATGATAATTACTAGTCTTTGGCATAAAAAGTAAATAAAACACGGGTAGCTTAGCAGGCTTTAACGTGTAGGTGGTATAGTGTCAGTAGAAGGCTCTCAACCTGAGCATTTACTGATGAAACTTAAAGGGGGAAGATCAGATTTTCTCTTGGATGGAGCTCCATCCAAGAGAAACATTATATTCACTTACAATGCACTCTTTTACCCATATGTTTTATAATTTATAAGAATGAAGCAGGAATGTCCTGTCGGGTCAGAGACACAGATATGAGACACCAGGAACACGATGCATATCCATTAATATTTTTAATGATCACCAGTTGGAGGGCAGCAGTTCACATCATGGCAGCTGACTAACCGCAGCTAACTGACTTTAGCTGACTAACCTGAGCTCGCTGACCTGAGCTCACTCACTTGGACTAACTCATTTTACTCACTGACTTGAGCTGCCTGACTGACTGACTGACTGACCACCTCCACACAGACCCCAACTCCCTTATACCTCATCTCAAAGAGCAATAGAGCTTAAAGTTTGCATGGTTTACATTACAAAGACAGTTCACATTCATTGAAAAGGACTTAGGAATAACAGGAAGGAGACAACCAGGAACCAAAAACCTGCAGGGGGTGCTATCTAGATAAGATGAGATGAACAAAAGAACGCATTACAGTTGCTAATGCAGCCTTCTGGACTAGCCCATGATGGCAAGGACGTGTCAGACAGAAGAACAAGAAAAACCTGTTTTTTGCCTAACTTTAAGCATCGGCTATTAGACTCCATCTTGGGCTAGTTATAGCCAACAGGGAAATGTGCAGAGAAATGACCTAGGATAGCCTTGTCTGGGTACCTGCAGCTTTGATTAACAGTCTCACTAGGGATTTCTACATACTAACTCTATTGGGGAGACAATCTGCTGGAAGTCCCTGTGTATCTGTTAACAGGCAGTATCCATCATCCATCGGACCTTCCTTCACATATCCTTAGATCTACCTTCTGCCAACAAAAGAAATTAATTCATTCAGCTATATATATCATTGATAATATTTAATCAAAATGAGTTTATGAAGACAGTTATTTGCCTGACATATTTTGTTGATAATATTTGATGAAAGGTAGCTTATGGAGAGACTAATTAGAAGTAAGGAGAAGTTAGTGAGAAATGTAAACTATTGAATGGAAACTAAAGAAATTATTTCATAAGACTCACTGATGTAAAAGTTGAAAAATACATGTTACCTGAAGATATGCCATATAACCCAGAGATTCTACTTCAGACTATATTCAGCTATAAGAAAAAAAGAAAGCATAAAGTTTTCTGTATACTGAATAGATACTGGAGACTAGCACTGATCTAATGTAATGATCAGTCAAAGCGTGACAGAGAGTGGGTGGAGGGATTACGAGCATGTTTGGCGATGAGGTAAAATAATTTTGTATGTTATAAACTCTCAACTACTGCAAACATATCACCTAAATGTCAAAAAAAGTAAAGAAAAATTCAATTACAGGTACATTTTAAAAATTAAAATGGTAGGAGATGGCCGGGGCCTTTGGGAAAGTAGCATAGGAAAACTTGCTCGTAATGTTGGGTGTGGTACAGCAACATCAAATCAAAGCACAAACATTTATGTTCTTATAACCCATTTGTATTTCTAAACAAGAAAAAATAAAATGTAAATATTCTTAAAATATTGTGGACTTTATATCCTGATATCTGAAATTCTAATTTTATAAGCCACAACATATCTATTATTTGTAATGAAATTCATTACATGCCAACTTTTATCTCCAGAATTTTTATTGTTTTGTTTTTGAAACAGCTACTCACAGCAGTGTTAGGATCACTAAAACCACACCCAGTAGTGTTTGAAGCCTGCCAGGGTCACTCTCAACAGTTCTGTGGGAGCTGTACAGTGCTGGTGTGTTGGATGACAGGTTTAGCTAGTTTGGGAGTTTTGCTGTTTTGCCCACTCACAATTTAATCTACTTAAGCCAAGGTTCATTCTAATGAGATTTCTATTCTATGTAAACACTGCTGGCAGTTTCAGAAGTTACCTTGACTCTAAATGACTTCTGAGTTATACGTCTTCTGAATTCTATGTTTTCTATATTGGGTACAGCTCCTCTTTATACCCACTGCACCCAGCGTGGGTCAGTTAGAATTTACCAGGAGTCTACTACCCAACTACGTTGAGACTTCACTTGATCACTTGACTTCCCATAGATCATCAGTTACTCGAGTGGGCACCAATAACATCTCAATATGTCTTGTTACATGCAAGATAGGCCAAGGGTATCTGCCCACTCCAGGAACATAAAGAGCCTCAAACCATTCCACCAAGTAACGGGAATGAGATCTATAATTGTTACTGGTATTTGGCATGTCAAATACAACCCGGGTAACTTGCCAGGCTTTGCCGTGTGAGTGGGATAATCTTCTAGTCACCTCAAGACTCGAGCATTTATTGATGAACCGTGCGGCCCAGCTGGGCTGCAATCAGCTCTTCTGCGGGGTAGAGTTCTGATGAGAGGAGTCGGATGTGGAAAATGGCGGTCTTCATGGTGTGGGGGTTCCTCTGGCTTCTTGCAAGACTCTGCTGGAGTGGCAGGCTAGGGCTAGAACCCGCCGTCCCTCCCGGATGCCTCGTGATCAGCTGGACACAGGGAGAGTAAGTAGCAGCTCTGCCCCTTGTGTGTGAGTCTCTCATAATTCCTCATTCCCCATAAACTCTCCAGCTTGGTGCAAATAGAATGATTGTTGAAGTGTACTAATGAAAAAGATCCTGAAAGGACCTAGTGCTGTGTTGGATGACAGATCTAGCTAATCTGGGATCTGGCAAAACACCACTCCCAGCTTAATCTATTTAAGCCAAGGTTCATTCTAATGAGACCTCTCTTCTATGTAAACACTGCTAGAGGGTGTGGCAGTTACAGAAGTCACCTTGATTGAATAACTTCTGACTTATACATCTAAGACTTCTATGTTTTCTAGATTGGGCACTGCTACTCTTTATACCCACTGCACCCAACTTGGGACAGTTAGAATTTACCAGGAGACTACCATCCTGGCTACATTGAGACACAAGAACAAGATATTCAGAATCACCCTGGTGCAGATAATAATAATAAGGACCTTGTGGGTACCATCTAGATTACATGAAGCTCATGAAGTTAAGATGTATTACTTTATATCAGTCCTCTCTCTCTCCAGTGTTTTACATAAGAAATAATCTTGGGATTAGTACTTGGTTTAATCTTTGTTTATACCTGCAATAGGGTGTGGCAAGCCTTTCTACACTCTGTTTAGGGTTGACATGACCCTCCCTAGATTACTTTGGTGTATATAAGGGGACTGACTTGAGGCCCTTGGTCTTTTCGCTTTTGGATTTTGGCTCCTGCGGCTTTTTGACTTTCAGCTCTTTGCTCTTTGGCCTTTTGCTCCTTCTTCTGGGTAGGACTCATGTTGGGTGAGATCCTCTTTCTTTGGTGGGAGACTTAGGCTCTTTTGTATGGTCTAAGTTCGGACCAGAGCTAGAGTTTGTTCATTATATTGGAGTGCTGTGGAAGAGCTTTTGTACTATTAAAAGCCTTTTTGGAACTACACCAGACTCGTGAGTTTTCATCTGTTCCCCCAGCATCCTCGGAGTAGAAGGGAACTTCTGTCCTGTCCTGACACTGCCGGGAACCCTGGCGACTTCCCGACAGTGCTACAATGCAGCTCAGTTCTTATGTTCTTACTTCATGAGTCACACACACTAGCAGGTCTGGACCCCAAGGGAACTCTTGTAATTTACAAGACAAGCTGTGTAGACTGTGTATCCTGGCATGAGGCTGACTCCAGTTCAATCCACAGCATCACCAACGGTACACTGAGAGTTGCAAGGGGTCACTCCTGAGCACAGAGTCAGGACTAACCTGAGTACCACCATGTGTGACTGAATCCAAGTAGTCATAACTTCATGTAACTTTCAGCAAATACTCTTCAGTTTTTTTAAAATATTTTATTATACCACTTTAATATACAGTTACAAGATCTTCATGTTTGAATTTTGGTTCTACAGTGTTCCAACACCCATCCCTCCACCCCTGCCCATCTCCTGTCACCAGTGTCCTCACCTCCCTCCCTTCTCCTTCCCCCAGCCTGCCTCCATGGCAGGTTCTTTATCTCCTTTCTTTTCTCTCTCTCTTCTCGCTTCCATTTCTTATACATTGTAGATTGTAATATATTCTAGAACATGATTGGTTCCACTAGTTTGATGTACTGGATCCGGATCATGAAAACCATGGCTATTATGGTGAGCGAGTCTCATCCGGCTGCTTCTGAGGCCCTATAGAGGTGATGTGCCCACTTCCAAAACCCATCTTGCCTCCTGGGAGCCTCATGGTCAGCTGGGCTAGGGGGAGAGCAGGATGGCAGCTGTCCCCATGTGTCTGAGTCTCTGCATCATGGCCAAGAGCCCCGAGGCAGTTCGTGGGTGGGATCTCAGACCTCTGAAATGGGTCAGAGAAGGGAATGAGGACCCCAGCTCCATCTCCAGGAACACCCAGTGATTTCCACCTATGAGAGCCACCTACCTGGGCTCAAACTCGGCTGCTCGGAGCTGGTCTTGAGATCAGCATCTCTCTTGTGTGGGTTCTGATGAGCTGTGGGGTCCAGACCATGATATTGGTGGCTATTATGGTGAGCGAGTCTCATCCGACTGCTTCTGAGGCCCTACAGAGTGATGGGCTCACTCCCAAAAACAGTCTTGCCTCCTGGTAGCCTCATGGTCAGCTGAGCTACGGGATTGCTGAATGGCATCTCTCCCTCGTGCGTCTGAATCTCTCATCTTTCATCTCTATTTCTGTCTCTGTATTTCTCTCTCTTCTACACCTTGTGACTTACCTATGGTTTATGATACGATTATCTATGTGTATATTCAGTAGAGCATTGTAGTGTGACATTATAGTCATTCCCCATCAACCTCCCCAGTTTGTTACAAATGTTGAGACTACAGGAAGATTATAGGAAGGATCATACTAGTTTGCGAGTGTTACCCTTTCAGTTAACAGAAGAAAAGATACTCAGAATCACCCTGGTGCAGATAATAAATAAGAAGGACCTTGTGGGTACCATTTAGATTTCATGAAGCTCGTGTAATTAAGATGTATTACTTTATACCAGCTCTCTCTCTCTCTCTCTCCAGTGTTTTACATAAGAGATAATATCAGAAGAGATTAGACCTTGGCTTAGCCTTTGTTTATACCTGTAATAAGGTGTGGCAAGGCCCTCCTACAATCTGTTTAGGGTTATTTGTTGACACTTCCCTGTCCCTTCCCTGACCCTCCCTGGATAACTTTGGTGTATATAAGGGGACTGACTTGAGGCCCTTTCCCTTTTGGCCTTTTGCTCCTTCTTTTGGGTGAGATCCTCTCTCGTTGGTGGGAGACTTAGGCTCTTGTATGGTCTAAGTTCTGACCAGAGCTAGAGTTCTTTCATTATATTGGATTGCGGTGGTAGAGCTTTTGTACTACTAAAAGCCTTTTTGGAACTGCACCAGATTCAGAGCAATGAGTTTTCATCCATTCCCCCTGCGTCTTCGGAGGTAGAAGAGAACTGTCCTGACATTGTCGGGGACCCCAGCAGCATCCCCGACACTGGTGATCAAACTCAGGCTTTGAACATGGTAGGCATGAACTCTAGCCCTTGACCTACTCCCTGGCCCCAATATTACTGTTTTTAGTAAGCAAACTGGTCACCCTTAACACAATGACTGATTCACTTCATGAATATTATAGTGAAGTAATACTGATGTAGGTTGGCCTACAGGTGGCTTATGTGAGGCTGGAATGGGTGAGAGATGATCACTTTCTCCCCAGACGCCTCTGCAGCCCTGACCTGTTGGGCAGGCTAAGGACTGTGATGAGCCCTTGCACAGCGTGGGCCTGAGCCCCACCAGCCCCAAGAGGTGGCTGTCAAGCCTCACCTGATTTCTGCTTTATCTCTAGGCATGGGAGTTAATCCCCACCATCTGAGATGGTCCGGGGAGCCATGGACTCAGACTGGAGGGAGGAATTGCTCTTTGCAGGAAAGGAAAAGTCAGTCTTAGGCCTTACCCAGAGTTTCCTCAGGGTTCTTGTCTTCCTAGAAGAAAAGGAATTTTCAGGAATAGGCGAGAGCAGTGAAGTAAAACAGATTTTATTAAGGAAGTTTTAGGAAAGGGAAGGGGGAGGGAAAGTGAGAGAGAGAGTACACATCTTAAGAGGGGAGGTGTGGGCAACACACGTGCTTGGGCACCACATGTGCTTGTCCACATAGGCTTAGCATGTGACCCCAGGCAGCATGTGTGTGCCATCCCTTTGGTCAGGGCGACTTTTACAGATTTCTCCTCAAGGTACTCCCATATGGGGTTTCAACCTAGGTTGCTAAGGCCGTTGCCAAGGGAGTAGACTTTGGGAGTGGTCTTCTTTGAAAACCTTTTCTTGACCTCTGTTCCTGCTGGATCTTCTGTCCTGGAACATAGCCGGATTAAGGGCTGGGCAGAGAAAGGTTGATTCAGCTCCCCTCAAAGGTTTGCTGTTGGTTACTGGTCTCATCAAGTATTGGTTCCTGGTTCCAAAAGGTGAATCTGAACAGCCTTAGGGCAAGAATTCATTGCCATATGGGCACCCCCATCTGCCTACCTACATCAATACCTTCACTCCAAGTACAGATATTGTCATAGTATCAGTTAAATATATAATTTTTATATAGCTGGCATAGTGCATGCAAAACCATATTACTTAAGCATTTTATTGCTATTGATAACAAAAAAATATAATGGAAGCTATTAATATTTCTTAGACTTTTCCCCAGTCATTATTTTATTTTTATTTTTATTTATTTATTTATTTATTTTTTTTTGCTTTTTGGTCACACCTGGCAATGCTCAGTGGTTACTCCTGGCTCTGCACTCAGGAATTACTCCTGGCGGTGCTTGGGGGAGCATATGGGATGCCAGGGATCGAACCTGGGTGGACTGTGTGCAAGGCAAACACCCTCCACACTGGACTATCACTCCGGCCCCCATTATTTTCAAGTGAACACTTGTGAATGAATAAAATTACACCAATTTTTATATCTCATACAAATCTCTGCAGAAATGTCAGATAATTTAGGATCTATAAAATTGTTTTTATTTTCTAGCAATTTTAGCATTTTTTTTTTCAATCCAGCCCAGGTATGCTGAACCAGAGACTCTCAGACATGGGACAGAGCTGCTACTTGCTCTCCCTGTGCCCAGCTGCTCATGAGGCACCCAGGAGGCATGGCGGGTTCTAGCCCTGGCCTGCCACCCCAGCTGAGCCTCACAACAAGCCAGAAGACCCCCTACTCCATGGGGCCTGCCGTTTTCCACATCCAGACTTCCCCTCTCGTCACAACTCCACCCAGCAGACCAGACTATAACAGCCCGGCTCCGCGGCCGCTAGCAGCCACGCGGTTCATCAATAAATGCTTTATTTAGAGGTGACTACAATAGTATGCCACCCGCATGGCAAGCCTGGCAAGATGCTCGTGTAGTATTTGATATGCCAAATACCAGTAACATTTATGTTATGTCATTCTATGACCTAATATAATAGTTGAGGCTCTTTATGTTCCTGGAGCAAGCAAATGCCTTTGGGTTCTCCTAGCATGAGGCAGGACATATGGAGATATTACTGGTGCCCGCTCTAGCAAATAGATGATTAACGGGAAGATAGTGATAGTGATAGTGATTTTCTAGCAGTGCTGCTACTGGCTCTCCCTGTACCCCGCGGCTCACGAGGCGCCTGGGAGGGATGGCCGGTTCTAGCCCTGACCTGCCACCCCAACAGAGCCTTGCAAGAAGCCAGAGGACCCCCCACACAGTGAAGGCCGCTATTTTCCACATTCGGACTCCCCTCTTGTCAGAACTCCACCCAGTAGAGTAGGTGATCACAGCCTGGCTAGTGCTGCCGCAAGCGGCCGTGCAGTTCATCAATAAATGCTGGATATCAGAAGTGACTACAAGATTATCCCACTTCATGGCAGAGCCTGGCAAGCTACCTGTGTAGTATTTAATATGCCAAATACCAGTAACACTTATAGACCTCTTTCCCATGACCTGATGAAATGTTTGAGGCTCTTTATGTTCTTTATGCCCTTAGGTGCTACTAGCATATGGCAGGACATGTGGAGCTGTTACTGGTGCCCACTTGAGCAAATCGATGATGAATGGAAGACAAGTGATAATTGTTTTATATATGGCAAATTTTAGATTAAATTATTATGTATTTTAGGTGACACTCCCTACTGAACCTTAGCCTCCAGCTACACTTAGCTTATATGAAGAACTGTTCCCTACATTTGGGCAATCTCTGGAGCAGAAACAATGGGAGTTTGGGCAGAATTGAACTGATTTCATAATTTTACATGGCATAAATATTTTTATCATGAATCTCGCTTGCCCCAGATCAATATGCTGCTCTTATGGGTCTCTGCATGAGTACTTGGCCATGTTGGATCAACTATAATTTAATCAATTCTCCTAGTTCAGAGACATGCCAGTATACCTCTGGGCAAACTGACATATCTCTGATTCTAAAAGTAATGCCAAAATGAATTATTCTGATGGATTTTGGACCTTAGTGAGATCCAGAGTCTGGGATAAACTAGCTATATATTCATGGTTAAAGGTATTAATGCTGATGTAGGTGGGACTCATAGGAGGCTTATGTGAGGCTGGAAGGGGAGAGAGATGGTCGCTTTCTCCCCAGCCGCCTCTGCCACCCAGGACCTGCTGGGCAGGCTTAGGACTGATAAAGTCAGCAATGAGCCTGGGCATGGCGTGAGGTCTGAACCCCACCAGCCCCAAGAGGTGGCTGTCAAGCCACACCTGATGTCTTCTTGATCTCTAGGCATGGGAGTTGATCTCCAATATCCGAGATTTCTCGGGGAGCCACAGACTCAGGCTAGAGCGAGGAATTGCTCTTTGTAGGAACGGAAAAGTCAGTCATAGGCCTTACCCAGGATTTCCTCAGGGTTCTTGTCTTCCCTTGCAGAAAAAGAATTTTCCTAAGTAGATGAGCAGTGAAGCAAAACAAATTTTATTATGGAGGTATTAGGAAAGGGAAGGAGGAGGCAAAGTGATAGAGTACACATCTGAAGAGAGGAGATATGGGCTGGTCCAGAGGCAGAGAGCGAGTCCCGACTGATTTCCAAAGAGGGCTTTAATCCCTTTGGTTGGAATGCTCTGGATTCTTCTGCTGGGTCTTCAAAAGTTGATGGGGGTTAAGGGCTATGCAGAAGTTGGTGAATCCAGCTTCCTCAGGGTCTATTGTTGATTAATGGGTTCTATCAAGTCTTCATTCCTGGTTCCAAAAGATGATAGCTTAATGGTGACTGTTCATTGCCATGCAGAGCCCCCACAACCCCCATCTTTCTGCCTACATCAATGCTATTTCCCACAAATTCCATTTTGAACTGCCTTCTGGTTCAGAGATGCAGCCCCTCCTCCTCTGCTAGGAAGATTTTGCCTCAGGGAATCAGCTCTGGATTTTGTGAGGTTTGAGCCATAAGGACCCACCTAAGAATCTAAACCTCAAAAAGGTCATTTGCCTGGCTTCATCTCTAAATTAACCCAGCCCATGATCGGCTGGGCTGGAAGGTTTGGGCTGGTTTCTATCTATAAGAGAAGCTAGGAGAAAGAAGGGACCTTTTGCCATTTCTGCTTCCCTTGGCTTTCTGCCTCTCCTCTCCATCCTCTCCTTTCTCTGTTAGGCTTCAACAGGTGGTGGCAGCCATCTTGGCCTACACAAGTCTGGGGCCCAGCTGGGAATCCAGAGTTTGGGTTTTTTTCTGTTCTTGGGTTGTATATCAGAACCTGAGATAGTAAAGTCTTTGACCCAGCCATACCACTCCTGGGAATCTACTCTGGGAAACCAAAAATACGCAGCGGAAACACCATCCCTACTTTTATGTTCATAGCAGCATTATTCACAATAGCCAGAATCTGGAAGCAACCCAAGTGCCCGAAAATAGATGACTGGATAAAAAAGCTTTGGTACATCTACACAATGGAATACTATGCAGCTGTTAGGAAAAATGAAGTTATAAAATTTGCCTACAAATGGATGGACATGGAGAAGATTATGTTGAGCGAAATTAGCCAGAAGGAGAGAACAGTTACAGAATGACTGCATTTATCTGCATAACATAAATATATAGGTACATATTATGATACCAATATCCAAGGTCAAGTGAAACATACATCAGGAGGTCCTGTCAAAGGTGGAAATTATCACAAACGTGTGGGATTCAGAGGCTAGGTAAGACAGAAAATGGAACAGTGTGCTAACAATTGTGAGGGTACTAATGCCAACCTAGAACTGAGCATTAAATAGAGGCAAAAGGATACACATGACAACCCTTTAATGTATGTTCTGTAATCCATAGTCTGGAGAGAAAGGAAAAGAGAAAGATAGAGAAATGGAAAGAAATAAAGAACCTGCCATGGAGGAGGGGCTGGGGGAGGGGGAGGGAACCGGGGGCGTTGGTGGTGGGAGAGATGGGCACTGGTGGCGGGATGGGTGCTGCTACACTGTATGACCAAAACCCAAATATGAACTTTTTAATTGTATATCTTTGTAATTGTAAAAATAAAAAAATTTAAAAAAAAAAACTGCTCTGAATTCCTGAGTTTTCATCCATTCCCTGCCACCTTCGAAGGTAGAAGGGAACTAATTTCCTGGTATTGTTGGGAACCCCAGTGGTACCAAGACAATGCATGTCCTGCTACCAAGTCCTGCTGCCAACTGTTAATAAATGAAATATTTTTTCCACTTGGAGATCAGAGGTGACTACAAGATTATGCCACCCGCACAGCAGAGCCTGGCAAGCTACACGAGTCTTATTTGATATGCCAAATACCAGTAACAATTATAGACCTCATTCCTATGACCTGATGGAATGGTTTGAGGCTCTTTATGTTCCTGGAGCAAGCAGATGCCCTTGGACTCTACTAGCATGAGAGAGGACATATGGAGATGTTACTGGTGTCTGCTCGAGCAAATCAATGATGAACAGGAAGACAGTGATGTATTATTTGCTGCTACCTGCCCCTTGAAATGTTGCAGGTGTGTCAAATGTGCCCAGCTGCATTGTCAGGTGGCAAACAGGAGACAGGCTTGTCTGTGCCCAGGACTCTGCCATGTCGGCCCTGGATGGTTGATGGTATGACATAGAAAAAGACTGTGCTCCCTGGGATGAACCCAGAGCCACTGCAGAGCCTGTAAAGCTACCCACGATGTATTTGAATGCCAAAAACAGTAACAATAATGGACCTCATTCCAAGGAATGGAGACATTACTGGTGCCCGCTTGAGCAAATCAATGAACAACAGGAAGACTAGTGATACAAGTGATGTATTATTTATAATATATTGTATTGATATGTATTTATAAATGCATTAAAGCAACTATCTTCACATGACAACTTGTAAAAACTTTAAATCAGTGTCTTTGTTGTCTATGAGATTAAATAATGATTTGGTGGTGATGAGGGGTGTGAAGTCATATTCTGGAGTACAGAAAATGAGGATAGGCAACCCTCAGTCATTTTCAGCTATCTGGGCTTGTAGTTTTTATGTGAGAGTACGCAGTGCTGCTCAAGAACTGCACTGCCTAGGATTGTCTGAGTCACTGTGCGGTGTTCAAGGGTCTCTATGTTGCACCTGGTTGTTCTTGGAAGATCATAAAGTGCCAGAAATCAAACTGAGTCAGTGCATGCAGAGTACTAAACCCTGTACTAACTCTAGCCCAAGAAACAAATATCATTTATAAAATTTCAGTTACTGGGCAAGGAATAACCAAAAGACCTGGAGCACAGGTTTTGAACACAGGACACACAAATTTAGCCCCCTAGCACCACCTGATCCCCAAAGCATTGTAAGAAATCTCCCAAGCACTTACAGTATAGCCTAATATCAAAAAAAAAAAAAATACAATAAGGAAAGAACAAAACATGCTGAACATTTTTCCTACTGCTGAGAAAACTAAATTTTCTCAGAAATAAAAGGAAATGCTTGAAGAACTATTTGAATGAGGAAATTATTACACCACATACATTGCATTAAAATGTAACAGCATTATAATTCACACCAAAAGTAGATTGTATAGGTTCTCTAACAAAGGAATACGGGTTGAGTATATTTAAGTAAAACCTTATAGATAAATGAAGTTCAAAATGTGTTAAAATCTAAAATGTGAGAAAATACATAGGAACCATTTCCAGCACACAAATTATGAATAAAATAATAGAAAAGCACATTCATGATCATATAATTCATAAGTAGCTGAATAATTAAGTCAGATGAGGTTACTCCAGTGGAGACAAACTTCTTAATTTCTTTATACTCTTAAGACTCTAGCTGTGTTCTTTATTCTTCTGTTGTTAACATTGGTGTCAACATACCAAGACTAAATGCATTTACATCACTCAGGATTATTATATTTTTGCATGACCCATGCTTATTTCACAGTAGAACTGATATTCTTTGGGAGAAGCAAGTGAAGAATTCCTTGACGAATCTGCTTCGTCTTCACACTGTAGATGATTGGATTGAGTACAGGTGGGATTAATAAGTAAATATGAGCCATGAATATGTGAATGAGAGGGGAGGAGTGTTTGGCAAACCGATGTACCATAGATAGTCCAATCATAGGAACATACAAAATGAGCACAAGCGCAGATGTGGGAGGCGCATGTGCTGAGGGCCTTAAACCTCCCCTCTTGTGATGAGATCTTTAAGACAGAGTGAAGAATAAACACATAAGAAACAAAAATGCCCAGAGAGTCTATGCCCCATAGCAAAGTGATCACAACCAGCCCATATACAACATTAAACTTGATGTCAGCACAAGCAAGGCGAATGATATCCTGATGCAGACAGTAGGAATGAGACAGTGTGTGGGGCGGCAATAGGGCAAGAAAGGCAGCCGGCGAAAAGTGGAATGATGGGTAAAGAGCTCCTAAGGAGGGATGTGATTCCAATTTTAGAGATAAGTCTTGGAGTAAGGATAGTAGCATATCTCAAAGGATGGCATATGGCCACATACCTGTCTATGGCCATGGCCAAAAGCACAGATGATTCAGTGAAAGAAAACGTGTGAATAAAAAAACATTTGTAAGACACAGAAATTGAATCGTATCTCCCTGGAAATGGACCACAGCACCCTGAAGAGTGTTATCATTGTGGGTGTGGACATGCACATATCGGTGAGAGAGAGCATGGCCAGAAAGTAGTACATAGGCTCATGGAGCCTGGGGTCAGTTCGAACTATATGCAGGATGGTACAGTTCCCTATTATTCCAATAAAGCAGAGGAGACAGAACGGGATGGAAATCAAGTGGTGATACTCTTCAAAGCCAGGGATACCTGTGAGATAGAATGTGGAGGACAGGGCATTGCTGTAATTTAAGGATGCCATGGGGCTGCTGTTAAATTAGTCTTCTTTCATAACTCTTCAATGTAGAAGTCAGTGAGAACAGTATCTGTAACACAAAAACAAATTCCAGTTTGTTTACTGCAATCCTTTTAGTGTACCTTATCGTAGCACTCCTGAAAGCTCTGAGTAATTAAAATATCTCATTTATAGCCAAAAAATTCCTCTTGTAAAACTGACACAATTTTCTAAATAAATGGTATAAACTTAGAATATACATTGCAGAAACATCACACAACTATTCTAGACTATTTATTGAAAATTATAATTTCCGTATGAAATTTTCCAGGCCAGATACACAGGTTTCACTGTCCTATTTTCATAAATGGTCACTGAAATGATTCAATGGATGCTTTTTCTAACTTGTGACCTCTAATCCCAAAACAACTATCAAAAGTCTTTGGCTGGAGACAGTGGAGCATGCCTTGCCTGCATCTGAGTGTTTTCCTGTTCCACACATGGTCCTCAGAGAACATGTAGGAGACATGAACCTGAGCACAGAGCCAGGAGTAAGCAAGTAAGTAAAGTGGTGAGTGGCACACACTCATCCTCCCAATCAATGCCTTATATACATAGTCAAATATGATACAGTATTTTTTTTTTGCTTTTTGGGTCACACCCAGCGATGCTCAGCGGTTTTACTCCTGGTGGTGCTCGGGGGACCATATGGGATGCCGGGATCGAACCCTGGCCGGCATGGGCCGGCCGCATGCAAGGCAAACATCCTACCCGCTAGGCTATTGCTCCAGCCCTATACAGTATATTCTTATACCTATGAATTTATCTTCCACTTTTACAAATGTGGCATTTTGGTCTAAAGGCTACATGCTAAATGATAATTTAAAATTATAATTTTAAATAATCAATTATTTTATGTAATGTTCTTATTTTTAAAATTATCCAATTTAGTTAAACTCATGCACACTTAGTTTTTTAAATTTTATTTTCTTGAGTCACTGTGTTATACAGATAGAAGGTTGATTAAGTTTCAATCACACAGTATTCTGAAACCCATTCTCCAGCAGTGCACATTTCCCACCATCAATGTGCTCCTTTACCCTCCTGCCACCAGTCCCACAGCCCCTACCTCCCAGTCTGTCTCTATGGCAGACACTAACCTTCTTTCTCCCTCTCTCTATATAATAACTCCAAACATTAGCCAAGCGGCACACATGTTGGCTGACTTCGACCGAGAATGTGGAAAGATAGGCCTAGAGCTGAATCTCAACAAAACTATGTTCATGAGAAATGAACTAGTTCCAGAGGCCCCATTCACTCTCAATGGAACAAACATCTCTGAATGCAGCGGTTAAATGTACCTAGGTTGAGAAGTCAACATGATGAACGACCTAAAACCTAGCTGCGCAGGAGGAAGAGAGCAGCATGGAATGCCTTCAAAAGCATCGAAGACATAGCGAAAAAGACAAAGAACCTCCGGCTCAGGGCACATCTCTTCAACTCCACCATTCTCCCTGCATTAACATATGCCTCAGAGACCTGGGCCCTAGGAAAGCAGGATGAGAATGCTATTCGGGTCTCCAGAGAGGAATCGAAAGAGCTATGCTTGGAATATCACGCCTCACTCAAGTGAAAGAAGGAATCCGGAGCTCCAACCTCCATCGCTGTTCCAGACTCAGGGACACTATCTCGTTTGCCAAGTCATCGAAAATCATGGGCTAGACATGTAATGCGATTTGGAGATGACCGCTGAACTAGAGCTGTTACCGACTGGATCCCACAGGATGTCAAAAGATCACGTGGCTGCCCACCAACAAGATGGCCAGACTTCTTCGTCAAGACCCTGAACGAACAGTTTGAGGCTCTTTGTATTCCTAAAGCAACCAGATGTCATTGGGCTGCACTGGCACGTGATAGGGTCAAATGGAAATGTTACTTGCGCCTGCTCCAGCAAATTGATGAATAACAGGATGTCAAGTGATCAAGTCATCCCTCTCTCTATCTCCCTTTGGCATTATGTTTTGTAATACAGATACTGAAAGGTCACCATGATTTTTACTTTACCTATTCTGCACACAGTTCATTTACCACTGTCTTTGTCATATTGGTCCCTTCCCTACCCCAACTGCCTTTTTTTTCCAAGAGATTAAAGCAAGTTTCCATGTGTGGACCAAATCCTCTGGTCCTTGTTTCGACTATTCTTGGATGTTAGTTTCATATTTTGCCTTTATATACATTAGTGAAATCATTCCCTCTATTCCTCTCCTTCTGACTCATTTTACTCGGCATGATATTCTCCATGTCCATCTATTTATAAACAAATTTCATCTCTTCATCTTTCCTAACAGCTTTGTAATTTTCCATTGTGTAGATGTACCATGATTTCTTTATCCAGTCATCTGTTCTCAGGCATTCAGGTTGTGTGCAAATTCTGAGTATTGTGAATAGCACACACACTTATTTTATGGTTTTAGATTTCCCCTGTTGTATTCCAAGACATTGCATAATCTCTATATGTATATGTGAAAATTATAAAGTTTAGTAACAGCCTATAGGCACTAGAATGGACTTGGATTATTTTCTAATCACTTCAAAAGAAATAAATATCTTCCCAAGCTAGTTACCTGTACTTTGTAGGTGATATAAAAATTATAAAGTTAACTAAACATTGATTGTTCAAGATCTCACATATGCATCACTCACTAAGCAACCTACTTACCAAGTGGTGTTTAATACATTCACAAACAATAAAACTGATAGCTTTCTATTGTAAATAATCATGCTTCAACTTTTTCTGTATTAAAATAAGTCTGTTTTTGTCTCTTTGGAACTCTCAAATCCCATACAATGCACACAATTACTGGTAGACAAAGTCTGAATATACTAGCCTAGAAGTTTAACATATCTGATATTTTGGAAAGTAAAAATTGCACAACTAATCTTTAAAAACCATGAAATTTCATATCTAAACTTAGCTGGTCTAACTGATACATTGTTATGAAATTCTGACTATATCTGTGCATACTTGAGCGTCTTGCTTTTCATTATTCATCAGATACTATCAGCACCTAATATTTATTCTCTCCATTCTTTTCTTTTTTTTTTGCTTTTATGGTCACACCAAGCAATGCTCAGGGGTTTCTCCTGGCTCTGCACTCAGGAATTACCCCTGGAGGTGCTCGGGGACCATACGGGATGCCAGGGATCGAACCCAGGACGGCATGGGTCGGCCGCATGCAAGGCAAATGCCCTACCCGCTGGGCTATCACTCCGGCCCCTATTCTCTCCATTCTTGTATTGGTCTCTTTCAGCCTCCTTTCAATAAATGTGTAATATTATAATAATATTATAATAATACCTAGAATAGTCTCTATTATCCATTTCTTTTGTACTTTTTATTTCTCTGTCATAATTAAAACTTTTCAGCACTCTACTTCAAACTATTTCCTTTTATCATAATATCTCTCTCCTATTAACAAGTAGGTATGAAGTTGAAATGAAAACTATTACATATGACCTGGAAACAATCAGAAAAATCTTTAGTCATCACAAAGAAATTTCATTAATATTTTCAGGAGTCATTGCTTGACCATTTTCAATGTTCAGACTATGATATTTATCATAGCAACATGATTATGCAATTATATCTACCTACATTTTATTTTGACTTTTAGCATTTATTTGGTTTTAACTTTAGACCACTTTCTGCTTTCTATGCTGAGGTGTCAAAATTTCTTCCCTCAGTCAAATTTCTTCCTCAGACTATTGGAGCTGGAGCTATTGTCCAGCGGGTAAAGCATTTGCCTTGCATACGGCCAGATCCAGGTTCAATCCCCGGCATCCCATATGGTACCTGAGCACCGCCAGGAGTAATTCTTGAGTGCAGAGCTAGGAGTAACCCCTAAGCATTGCCGGTGTGACCCAAATAGCAAAAAAAAAAACCATGAAGACCCACAGAAAGCTCAGAATTGTAATCAGGATTAAAGAAGCTCCTGTTGTAACATAAAGAGTTTAAAATATAGGAACTTTAAAATAATGATGATGACGGTGACGGAGACACTAATGTAGGTCATAATTGTTATATACTAGTCACAATATAATGATAATTCTTTGTGTTGGGGATTTTATTTATTAGGGGTTGGGCCACATGCAACTGCTCTCAGGGCCTAATTCTATTCTATTCTCAAGAATCAATGCTGATAGTGCTCAGGGACCATATGTGGTGATAAGGATCAAACTTGGTTAGTTGTGTGCAAGCAAGTGCCTCAACCACTGTACTATCTCTCCAGCCATTTTATTTGTTTTTATTTGCTGTGTATCATATCCATGTTCTTACACAGGCAAAACAACTGCACTGCCACTGGGTCACATTCCAGACTCCAGTTGATCCTTCAGTATGACTAAGAATAAAACATGTAAGAACTGTTGTATCTTCCCATAATTAAAAAGTGCCAGGTGTGAATATTATATAAGTGCCTTAGTTTGAATAAAATTGTGTAGTGATTATGACTTATTTGTCTATATATCATATAGTGAACATTAGTATCATCTTATATAACAATGATGATGAATTTATGTGTATACTTTACAGGTTATTAATTATATTCTGCCAAAAAACATTCAGGCCTAGGGGATAAAGGGAAATCTTACAAGAAATGAAAACTCTGATTTAAGGAGATAAACATGTAGCAATTAGAAAACTGAAAATTCCACAACATATATATTAACTAAAATTAGTATATTTATTATTATCTGGGGACTTATAATATTTCAACCCTTTATACTGAAGTATGGGATTATTTTGACTATCTAACCATTATAACTTCTGATTCTACACTTTCAACATGTCTCCCCCTGGTCTTCTGAGTTCTTCCACCATTCCACAGCAGAATGACACAGTTTGACTTTATATTAAAAACTTAAACATTAGGAGAATTTATAAAATGGATTTCATACATGACATATAATATACATAATGTAAAAATTATAGGAATTAATATGTGTAATATCATAACATCCGAATATAATACCAATATTGCTGTAATTCCTCTCCTGTTATGTTTGAAAATGGTACTTCGTTTTTGTAAACATGGAAACGATGCACAGAGAATACACTTACCTAGTAGTAGAGGGCTTTCCAGCAAATTGTGTCTGAAAAGTCTTTCCTGAATGTTATTAGCTTGGGTAATTTATTGGATCGTGTATAACAAGGGGGACTGAGAATGACAGTATTCTGACCAAGTCTTCATGTTATCCTCACTTGTTGGCACCTACCTTCCTCTCTTTTGACTCACTGGTCCCCACTGCATTTTTCTACTTCATTTCACTTTTATTTTCCGCCATCCTCATATGCTTGACAGACTATTTTCTCAGGTCTAGAGTAACTGTTGTTGTTCTCAGCACAAGGGGCATGGGTTAATAAGTGTTTTTAGTCCTTAGAGATGAGTCCCCAGGATACACCCAGCCCCTGTCTATAACCTTGTTATTGTCACATTGCAATTTATGCATCTTTCTATTTTTTTTCTCTCCATTCTCAGCTCTTTTAGAAGTTACTGTTATGTGGGAAAGCTGGGGAAAGGTTCTAAATCGCCTAAAATGAACAGCTCAATATATAGGAATAAATTGTGGTCCTGCTTACAGTGAAACGGAAGTATAAATGCACAGAACTTAATAAACCAGATATATAAGTATATCTACTAATTTTAAAATAGACATTTGTGATTAATATTGTAACCATAATCCCAGGCAGAATCAAACAAACCCTTGTTGTAATAGTGTGATGTGCTTAATATATTTTAAATTTTATATTCTAAAATTATAAAAATGTTTCTGTCCTCAGTTTTGAATATAAATTTGCCACTTACTTGTTTATCCATTATTTAACATAATTATATCACTCACATATTGTCAACTTTATTTTGCAGGGGCAATTATATTCATTTAAAATATGTTTTAATCAATATTTTACATGTTGTGAAGATGATATAACTTCCATAATTATTAAAAATGCACCGTAGAATAGCAATTAGTAAACCCTAAATTTGGGGGATTTGTATAAGGATGGTTTTAATACATAAAATGGTTTTACTGGTAAATGAAATTTAAATTTAGTACACAATAACTTCTAATTTTGTTAGCAAAAGAACTGATAAACTTTATTCACTAGAACCTAGCACTAGGGAAGGTATATTCAACATTCCAAAATTAAAAATACAATTAAATTTTTTCTTTTTAAAAAGATACATAGTTAAGGTCTATTCTAACATATGACTTTAACTATGATAGTGATATAAAGCTGATAATAGTGTTTATTGTCCTTCAATTTTTCTTTTTCACCAATATCATGCTTTTTATTAGACTAAGATTAGTCATTTTTTGGGGAGGGGTCACACCCAGGATTGCTTAGGGATTCCTGGCTCTGTGCTCAGGGATTAACCTTGGCAGAGCTTGGGGAACAGTATATAATGCTGAGGATTATATAATCCTGGTCAGTCATGTAACGCAAGCATCTTACCCATTGTTCTATTGTATCAGCCTCAGATTAGCTTATTTTTTAAAAAATATTTTATTATACCACTGTGAGATATACAATTACAAAGATGTTCATGTTTGGTTTTCAGTCATACAGTGTCCCAGCACCCATCCCTCCACCAGTGCCCATTTCCCACCACCAATGTCCCAAATTCCCTCCCCACCCCCAGCCTACAACTATTAGCTTATTTTGATAATTGCATATTTTACGTTATTTTTACATTATTTTGACATTAAGTACTGTGAAGAAGAAATGCAACTTGAAATAGAACAGTACATAGGTTAACAAGTGGGTGGGAACAGGTTGAGTTGAGTAAAGCAGGAATAATGTCATTGAATTCTAGATTTTTTCATGTTCTTAAAATTAAAATACTGATTTCAGGTTACTAAATATTTTATGGTATAAAATCTAAACTCTAGACAGGACACAGATTTTCTTATAATATTTTTAGTGTATCACTTGTCACTTGTATCACTTGTCTTCCCGTTGTTCATCGATTTGCTCGAGCGGGCACCAGTAAAGTCTTCATTTGCCCCTGTAGCATGCTAGTCTAGCTCAACAGCATCTGCTTGCTCGGGAACATGAAGAGCTTCAAACTGTTTGGTCAGGTCATGGGAATGAGGTCTATTATTGTTACTGTCTTTGGCATATCAAATACAACGGGTAGCTTGCCAGGCTCTGTCGTGCGGGTGGGATATTCTAGTAACATAGGTAACATAGGGTTTACTAGGTTTACTATGTAGATAACTTTATAGTCTAAGCTTATCCTCAACCAGTTCTACAAAGACCTGCTCTATTTCCTATCTCACCTCTGCAGTACTAGAATTTGTGATCTAGCAGTGTGGCCCTGGTCCTGCATACAATCCTCAAGAAGAAAATTATATCCATGCTACAGATAGCCATTCTTGAAAGCCATTTATAATGACATTTAACTTGGTATTTGATAGCACATTTCAGAGTGGGTGAACTCTTCCAGTTTAAAATGAATTTTCAGGGGCCGGAGCGATAGTCCAGCGGGTAGGGGTTTGCCTTGCATGTGGCCAGCCCATGCTGGCCTGAGTTCGATCCCCGGCATCCCATATGGTCCCCCAAGCACTGCTAGGAGTAATTCCTGAGTGCAGAGCCAGGAGAAACCCCTGAGCACTGCCAAGTGTAACCCAAAAAAGCAAAAAATGAATGAATGAATGAATGAACAAATAAATATATAAATGAACAAACAAACAAATAAATAAATAAATAAATAAAATGGATTTTCATAAAGGCCATACTTAATTTAGGAATAATCATATCATTACTGTTGTACCTTATTTGGATGTGAATGGGATAGAAATTGGGTGACCAATTCACTTGATGGAAAAATGAATTTTGATTTACTAGAAAGTATTTAACTCAATCATCTTTCTTCCTCTAAAATCATAGTATTAAACAAATATAAATTAACAAGCTTTAGTGACATTATGACCTCCCTATGGAAATCTCCCACTTCATTTAAACTCAGCAAAATGAGGCCGGTAAGATCTCTTTGTAAACACCAAATGAACTTTGTGGAGAACTATTAAAATATTTTGACTGGGCTGCAGTAGGTATATCTTTTATCTAATACCATTCAAGTGACCAGAGTTCAAAGCCCAGCACAATTTATTTTCACACACATCTTCTCTAGTCTCCAGGTAAAAAGTATATCACTCTCCAAGAACAAATCAAAGCAGAATGTATGCAGCGAACAGTTAAGTCCTTTTGTTAATACTGCTCCATTTCCTTCCACTCACTAAAATTGTCATTACCGAGTATTTATCTTCAGTCCCAACTCTATGAGGACTGGAGTCAAGTCATGTGAGTAACTGACATGCTTACCATGCTGAATACCCTTCAGGTGACTGAACACATAATTTTAAAAAGAACACTTTGCAATGCTAAAACGTAGAGAGCAAAAGTATACCCAGTCATTCATCTACCTTCATAGAGACAATTCATATGGATTTTCTGAATGGGCTCAGAGAGATCAAAGGTCTTAAAGAACTTGCCTTGCATCCCACTGCTGACCGTGGTTCAAATCTCTGCACCACCTATGGTCACACCCTACATGACCAAGGGTCATTCATTCCTGAACACAGATTCAGTAACAGCCTCTGAGCAGGATCAGTTGTGGCCTGGAACAAAAAAAAAATTTGCCGAATGAATGAAAAAAATTCTAATTTTTGGTCACACCCGGCAATAAACTAGAATTTTTAATTTAATTATTATATCTCTTTATAAATGCATACATTATTACATTCAGTAATAATTGATTGTACTCTTCCTAACAGGAAACAAAGAAAATGGCATACAAGTCCTATATAGACTGTGTAGGTAAGGCTATACAAACTTACTGTATAGACTTACTTATTACTGTATGTGATAAGATAACTAAAAAACCCTTGCATTTTGTTAAAGAACAACTTAACTACTGGGACTTACACAGTTTACTGAATGTCTTTCTCCTCTGTTTACTTTTGTCAGTCAACATGTAATAACTTAGAAATTTAACTCAGTTTACAATGTTTTTAAATTTTTTTATGTAGAAATGAGTTAGAAATTTAGGAATTAAACAAGTTCTGCTTACAGAAAAGATGTTTTTATGACACAGTTTATTTTTATTTAGGGGCCCGAGCGATAGCCCAGCGGGTAGGGCGTTTGCCTTTGCACGCCGGCCTGTGCCGGCCCGGGTTCGATCCCGGCATCCCATGTGGTCCCCTGAGCACTGCCAGGAGTAATTCCAGAGTGCAAAGCCAGGAGTAAACCCTAAGCGTCGCCGGTGTGACCCAAAAAGCAAAAAAAAAAAAAAAAAAAAAGTTTATTTTTATTTAAATGTATAATATACCCAAAAATATTGAGATGTAATTAACATTATATTATCATAATGCCGTCCACAGATATTTAAATACCTAGAATTTTTATGTTAAAACAGGTTTTATTTGGGGGGCCAGAGCGATATGGGCCCCAAAATATATTGAGATGCAATTAACATTATATATATCATTATATATCTCAAAATATATTGAGATGCAATTAACATTATATATCACTGTCTTCCCGTTCATCATTGATTTACTTGAGAGGGCACCAGTAACATCTCCATATGTCCTGTCTCATGCAAGTAGAGCCCAAGGGCATCTGCTTGCTCCAGGAACATAAAGAGCCTCAAATCATTCAATCAGGTTATGGGAATGAGGTCTATAATTGTTACTGGTATTTGGCATATCAAATACGACAAGAGAGGCTTGCCAGGCTCTGCTGTGCGGGTAGCATACTCTTGTAGTCATCTCTAAATCCAGCATTTATTGATGAATGGGCTGTGATAGGCTGGTCTGCTGGGTGGAATTCTGACAAGGGGGAATCATTATATATCTCAAAATATATTAAGATGCAATTAAATACCCAAAAATATTGAGATACAATTAACATATTATCATAATGCCTTTCACAGATATTTAAATACCTAGAATTTTTATAATAAAACAGGTTCTATTTGGGGCTGGAGAGGCATGGGCCATGCAGGCCCACGTTTGATCCCCGGCATCCCATACAGTCCCCGAGCACCGCCAGGAGTAACTCCTGAGTGCAGAGCAAGGGAGAAACTCCTGAGCATTTCCAGATGTGACCCAAAAAAGCAAAACATACAAACAAAAAAAAACAGGTTTTATTTGGAAGTTTTGAGCAAGGGGGAACAGAGAGAGAGAGAGAGAGAGAAAGAACGAGAGAGAGAGAGAGAGGTAATATGCTTAAGAGAAAATGTGAACTTCTCCAGAGTGGAGAGGGAGCCTGGTATTAGATATGAAATAAATCCCAGTATTAGATATGAAAGCATGAAAGTACACATAACAAGAGGGGAGATAAAGGCAACACATGTGCTTGGGCATCACATGTGCTAAGCAAGAACACATGCTAAGTGGCACACAGGCTTGGGTAGCATATGAAGCAAATCTCTAGAATTTTCAAAAAATTAATCTCAGCATTCTATAAGATTAAAATTATTTCTAAAACTTAGGAGAGAAAATTATAATTTCTGCTTTTTATCTTTAGTTAAACCTGGCCCAGGTATGCTGGTCCAGAGACTCTCAGACATGGGGCAGAGCTGCTCCTTGCTATCCCTGTGCCCAGCTTGTTCATGAGGCACTCGGGAGGCATGGCAGGTTCGAGCCTTGGCCCACCACCCCAGCAGAGAGAGCCTCACAATAAGCCAGACGACCCCCCCCACTCCACGGGACCGCCATTTTCCACATTTGGACTTCCCTCTCATCAGAACTCCAGCCAGCAGAACAGCCCATCACAGCCCGGATCATTGACACCCACCCTGCAGCAGCTTGTTCCTCAATCCGGCCCAGCAGAGCCTCACAACAAGCCAGACGACCCCCCCACTCCACGGGACCGCCATTTTCCACATTTGGACTTCCTTCTCGTCAGAGCTCCACCTAGTAGACCAGCCCATCACAGCCAGGCTTTGCGCGCCGCTTGCGCCCCGTGGTTCATCAATAAATGCTTTATTTGGAGATGACTACAAGAGTATGCCTCCCGCACAGCAAGCCTAGCAAGCTGCTCATGTTGTATTTGATATGCCAAATACCAGTAACAATTATATTAGGTCATTCCCATGACCTAATATAATGGTTTGAGGCTCTTTATGTTCCTGTAGCAAGCCGATGCCCTTGGCTCTACTGGTATGATACAGGACATATGGAGATATTACTGGTGCCCGCTCTAGCAAATAGATGATATACTGGAAGATCATGATCGTGAATCTTTAGTAGTTTAAGGGGGATATACAAAACAAAAATAAAACTAAGGCTGGAAAGATGGTACAGTGGGTATAGTGCTTGCCTCGATCCTAGATGACCAGTGTTAGATTCCTGACAACATGTAATCTCCTGAGCATTGCCAGAAATGATCCATGAACACAGAGCCTGAAATAAGCCTTGAACAAGCTGAGTGTGACCCCCAAACCAAAGTTTGTAAGAGACTATTTTACCAGGTATATTAATAATTGTATTTTGATTCCCAATATGATTTTTAAAAAGATATAATAGTCCTCTGCTGTCACGACTCAGCTCTCCCCCACGTACTGCTTGCACCTCTGAATATCTTCTTTCAGTTTGAATCTATTCAAATTTGCTTGCCTAATTTTCACATGGGGTGACACCTCAGTTCACTGCCCATGATGTGGGGACCCACGTCAAGAACAGGGGACTTTGATCCTCACTTCAATGGCCCTCCTATCTTCTGTTTATTTACCCCCAAGGCTACCAGAATCAAGTTCAGTAATTTCATAAGGAGATCTGCTGTAGAATTAATTGGCTCTGCCTTAACTTAATAATTAGCACAGAGCTAATTACCAGATAATGTCAGCTCCTGATGTGGTGGAGGTAATTTATGATAATGGGGAATCGAGGGCCTCCTTTATTTACCTGTGAATGCATTTCAGATGAGACTGGGGGCAGAAACAACTGAGATCCCTGCCTCCCTCTCCCAGAGCATAGTTCGTGACTGTCACAAAACACAGCTCTTGATGCTCCCCGTAATTTAGCTGCAAATCATTCATGTCTTTCGTGTGGTTGGAGCAGACAGGGTGGTGCTGGGGTCAGCGGAGGAGGCCTGTGCAAGGCCCCAATTCCAACCCTGAGCATTGCACGACTCATCCCACCTCCCAGCCTCTCCAGGTGGGACCCTGGTGGCCTCCAGTACAGCCGAGCTCAAGTATTATTTTTTGACATCTTAAAATATCAAAAATATATTGCAAAATTAATATATAAGTAGAATTAGAATTCATTGCAGCAATAACAAAAATAAATAAACTAAATTGTTATGACAGCTTTACAATGTCTAAGTACTAATGAAAGTACTAATTTTAAAATATTTTTATAAAAAAGGATGCAGTTTTTTAATAGTTTATTATACCACCATGAGATATACAATTACAAAGATGTTCATATTTGGGTTTCGGTCATATAGTGTTCCAGCACAGTACCCGTTTCCCACCACCAATGTCCCCGATTCCCTACCCCCTCACCTAACCTGCTTCTATGGCAGGTTCTTTATCTCTTTCTCTCTCTCTCTTACTCTCTTCCTTCCCTTACACAATGTGGATTACAATACATACATTTATTAAACCCTCAAGTCCAATGCCTGAGTATCATGGAGAATGGCCTCAGAGGCTGTTTGCAAGCTACTCCACAAAAATATATTTTTCAATTAAAGCAATTGCTGGACCTTTAGCAAATGATGAGTGAAAAATCCAGGGTATCTCACTCAAATGACTTGTATCATTTTTGACATTATATCTGCTATTAGCTCATTTAACTTATCAGTATTTTATTAAGGACTGGGCCGTAAGTAAGTCTGGTCTTGGTGCTAGGCTATTAGACAGGTTCTTTGCTCCAAAAGCTACTATCTAGGCACCACATAAGGTGTTACTGAGTTTATAAGGGACTCGGGTATGGAGACAGATATTTAGAAGAAAATACCAGGGATGAATATCTGAGTGAGTAATTTCTGGAAAGAGCTGCTACCGACTCTCCCTGTTCTTAGCTGATCATAAGGCACCCAGGAGGGAAGGCAGGTTCTAGCCCTGGTCCGCCATCCCAATAGAACGTTCAAAAACCCAGAGGAACCCCCACACCATGAGGGCAGCCATCTTCAACATCCGGACTCCACAGTTCATCAAAGCTCCATCCAAGAGGAAAGCAGATCTCTCCCAAGTGCGGTTCATCAGTAAATGCACAAGATGAGAGCCTTCTACTGAGAGTATACCACCCACACGGCAGAGCCTGGCAAGCTATCCATATTGTATTTGATATGCCAAAAACCAGTTACAATTAGAGACCTCGTTCCCATGACCTGAAGGAAAGGTTTGAAGCTCTTCGTGTTCCTGGAGTGAGCAGATGCCCTTGGGTTACACTAGCATGCAACAGAACATATGGAAATGTTACTGGTGACTGCTGGAGCAAATCAATGATAAACGGGAAGACAAGTAAAGACAAGTAATACAAGTGATCTCTAACAAAAAACAGAAGAAATAATATGTATATGCCAAGGTAAAAAAAATATGATTCCTTGGAAAATACAACATCACGAAAAGGTGTTTACTAGGTTAAATTTTCATGGATTTCTAATCTTGAGTGACAGTTGAGATTGCAAATGGAAAATGACAGATAGAAAAATATATCTAATATAGCTAACTTCAATGAATTAATAGTTAAATGGAATGCAGCTATTTAAAGGACTGTGCTTTTTTGTTCCATAGGTTTCTTTAAGCAGACTCACATCCAAGCTATTAGTTTTATTATATTAAACTTTAAAAATAGCTGATGATCTAAGTTCTGTTGTCCACCTGAGTTTGAGAACTTTTCTAAAAAATATAATAGAACAATAGTTTTTTAATATAATTCAGGCATGTTATGGTCAGAGCATTTCATATTCTCTCTATATAAGTCAAACCAATGGTACTATGCCAAAGGCCTGATGTCTATATATTATCAACTCTAATATCAATTTGTGGTATCAATCTAATATCAGTTAGACTCATTTTCACAAGAGCTAAATACAGGTTAAGATGCTCATAAGTAAATGAGCTACTAATTTATTTAATTTAAATAATAAAACATGTTATTTTACACTTAAAAGTTTAAAAAATATTTAGCTAACCAAACTGAGCAATGGAAATGCAAATCAAAACACTGTGACATCACTTCACACCAGTGAGACTGACCCACATCGCAGAGCAACCGGTACTGGTGAAGAGGTGGAGGAAAAGGAAACATCACCTACTGCCAGTGGGAATGTCAACTAGTCCTGAATTTTTGGAAAATAATGACACTTCACTATATGGTCTAGTATTTTATTTCTTAACATTCATCCTGAGACCTAAACTATCTTTTTAGAATAGACATTTGAACTATCCCTATGTTCACTATGGCATATAATGATAGTCAAAATCTGGAAACAGCCAAAGTGTCCTAAAACAGATTACTGGATAAATGAATTATATAAACAATGGAATAGTACTTGACTGTAAAACAAAGCCATGCAATTTTCTGTTTTTTTTTTTTTTTTTTGCTTTTTGGGTCACACCCAGCAATGTTCAGGGGTTACTCCTGGCTCTTCTCTCAGGAATTACTCCTGGCGGTGCTTGGGGGGACCATATGGGATGCTGTGGATTGAACCCGGGTCGGCAACAATTGTAATTTTCTGATATGTTGATACATGTGGAGAGTACCTTGCTGAATGACAAGACAACAGAAACTAAGACTGGTCTTTAGCAAGAAGCATATCACTGGAGGAGGAATGAGAGATACAAAAGGGGGGAGCAATGCTACCATTGTGGAGGGAAAGTGGAACTCTGGTGGAGGGCACGGTGTTTTATGCATAATGACAGGGGTCATTATCAATATTGTACATAACTGAGTAAAATTTTTAAAAAAGTAATATAAGTAAAATCCAAGTGTTATCTATTTTTGCTCTAAATATATTCTACAAACTATAAATGAGAAAAAAATTCCCATTTAGTCCAAAATCTATTGTAAAATCGATCTCTGAGTTAAGAAAGTTGACCTATCTCCAAATTTCTATTTATGCATCATTTGTAAACCCAAACAGTTCTTGTATCAAAAATTACATTTAATATCTTTTTTAAAAGTTTAAAATAACATTTATATTAAAATAAGGTAACTTATGGTTCCATGGAAGTTATAGACATAGAGTAAAGAAAAATAGATTTAATATAATCAAGGGAAAATCATAAATAAATTATTTCAAAGAAGTGATAAGAAAAGAGAGAAAATAGACAAAATTGTTACAACACATTCTATGATAATACATTCAAAGGTCTATGAAACAATTAAGAAATCCAGTTTTGGTGAATAGAAACTATTTACAACTTTATACGATGTTCTATGCAGATTTTGAAGCAATTACACTAGATTACTAAGATAAAAATCACTATGTAGTTGCATCTCTAAGATACCTTCATACTCTTAGAGAATTCCTTACATAACAGTAGAACTGACTTTTTGACGAAGAAGCAGATTGAGTATTCCCCTGGCGGATCTGCTTTGTCTTCACACTGTAGATGATTGGGTTGAGTACAGGTGGGATTAATAAGTAGACATGAGCCATAAAGATGTGGATGAGTGGGGGAGGAGTGTTTAGCAAGCGATGAACTATAGATAACCCAATCATAGGCACGTACAGAATGAGCACAGCACAGATGTGGGAGGCACATGTGTTGAGGGCCTTAAGCCTCCCTCACGGGATGAAATTTTTAATACGGAATGAAGAATGAACACATAAGATACAAAAATACCGAGAGAATCCATGCCCCACAGCACAGTGATCAGAACCAATCCATAAATAACATTAAACTTGACATCAGCGCAAGAAAGGCGAATCATGTCCTGATGCAGGCAATAAGAATGTGACAGAACGTGGGAGGCGACAGAAGGGGAAGAAGGGCAGTCTAGCCAAAAGCGGAATCATTGCAAAGGCGCTCCTCAAAAAAGATGCGATTCCAATTTTAGTGATAAGGCTTGGGGTGAGGACAGTAGCATATCTTAGGGGATGGCAAATGGCCACATACCGGTCAATGGCCATGGCCAAGAGCACAGATGATTCGGTGAAAGAAAATGTATGAATAAAAAACATTTGAATCACACAGACATTAAATTGTATTTCATTGGAGATAGACCACAACACCCTAAAGAGTGTTACCATTGTGGGCATGGACATTCCCCATATCAGTGAGAGAGAGCATGGCCAGGAAATAGTACATGGGTTCATGGAGCCTGGGGTCTGTCCGGACAATATGCAGGATGGTACAGTTACCCATTATTCCAATCAGGTAGAGGAGACAAAAAGGAATGGAAATCCAATGGTGATATTCCGCATAGCCAGGGATACCTGTGAGATAGAATGTGAAGGACAGGGTATTGCTAGAATTTAAGCCCATCATGGGTATTTCTCTTTAACCACAATGCAGTTCCACAGCCACTGTCCAATGGGGGAGACAATGAAAAGATCAGCATCTGTGTCAGGAAATGGAACGAAATCAAAAGGAAGATAAATTTATTGCATTTTTTTGCAATCTCTTCTAAATCCATGCCCACATTTCCCCTTAAATTCCTTCATTTACCTGCTGCTGTGACTTAATCAATAGATTCAGTTAAAACAAAAAGGATCTATTGTTTTTGCTTCAACAGTAAAGACCCATCAACAATCATTTCCTTTTCTTGCAAAGTCTGCTTTGATTTCTTAACGGTGCACTCAAATTTTATCTGGCTATATATAGACGAACTGAACATTGTCTGGGAATTTTAATAATGTCAAATTTCTAGGAAATAAAAGATCTATAATCATAAAATAAAATAATCTATCTTCAGAATTTTGCAGGATTTTTAACTGCTCATATTTTAAATCTGACTAATATATTATATAGAATAATACTTTTTTCCTACTGTTTTTCTCAATTAACCTAGTTTATTATCTTGCAAATTTTGGTTTCCAGTCCTATGCTTTCCAACAATCTTTACTTAATCTTTACTGTACTGGTTGGCAGTGTGTACTGCAAATGCTGTACCCACTGTACTATCCGGCCCTCTAGGCACCAGTTATTATACCTGGAGTATGTGTTCAGAATTTCACATCCCCAGGGGCTAGAGCAATAGCCCAGCAGGTAGTGTGCTTGCCTTGCACGTCGCCGACCCGACTTTGATCCCCAGCATCCCATATGGTCCCCGAGCACCACCAGTAGTAATTCCTGAGTGCAGAGCCAGGAGTAATCCCTGAGTATTTCTGGGTGTGACCCAAAATGAAAATTAAGGGAATTTCACATCCCTAATACTGATATTTATATGATCATTATTATCATATAAATTATATAAATTATACTT
The DNA here is from genome assembly GCA_021461705.1 of Cryptotis parvus. Taxonomy (NCBI): domain Eukaryota; kingdom Metazoa; phylum Chordata; class Mammalia; order Eulipotyphla; family Soricidae; genus Cryptotis; species Cryptotis parvus. The sequence continues at coordinate 65,392 of JAJIBD010004579.1, read as the reverse complement.
ATATGATTTATATAATTATTTGTCTAATGGGATAGCCATAGCCATGGCAGAGCCTGACAAGCTACCCCTGGTCCATTCAATATGCCAAAAACAGTAACAATGATGGATCTCATTCCCAATGAATGATGACTTTATCGGCACCCACTCGAGCAAATCCATGAACAACAGGAAGACAAGACTAACTTCTCTATATTATTCCTTTCTTTTATATTAGCCCATTTTCATAGGACCAATTAGTAAGTTCAGAAAAGTTTGGTAATTTTATGACTTCTCCACCAAGCATAAGAAAGAAATGAATATTAAATGAAAACAGCATTATATACTATTATAATATCTGATCCGGAGGTCACTTTAAATGATTCTATTGAGTCATTGAGACTACTCTCTTGAGGTTTTGACAGGTAACTGCTAACTTCATTCAATTTCATAGTGATTTTGAGTAAAGATAAATCATATGATTTTGATCTTAGACATATTCTACTTTCAACAATACTTCTTTTCCTTTTTAATTTTTGAGAAATTATCTTAAAACATTTTTTTGGTTTCCAAGTTTCCACTTAAAAGATCTAATTATACCAAGTTAATTATAATATTCTTTCATTATGCTAGAGACTAATGGCCATAATTGGGCTGACATATGCAACACGAGAGTCTTACATGTACCCATAAATGAATAGTGCTGATAGAATTTCAAATGATGATGATGGCATTGTAGTTAATAAATCAATTAAAAAGGATAGAAACTAATAATTGCTTTAAGCATATTTAGAATAAGTAATGTATAGGAGTCTGGAACATCTCCCTATAAGGGAAAGCACTGCTGGGGAAAATGTCACAAAATTAACCTATCAAGACTAGCATTGCAAATAAATTCTACAGATTTCATCTCCTTTTCATTCAAAAAACACTTAATTCGTCCTATAATTAACATTTTATGTTGGCAGAAAGCAGACCAAAAGATGTGCAAAAGCCTGGTGGACGCTGCTTCTAGGATAGAACACAGGCTCTCCTGGCGACGTTGCCTGATTGACAAAACACAGGTTTTCCTGCCTCACTGTCTCCTGACAAAATTCAGGTTTCCCTGTCAACGCTGTCTTCATGAAGCAGAACCACAGACTCTGCTATCCTAAGTCATTGCACTTGAGTTACATCTCTTCCCATTTGCTCTTTATATAATGTTTTGCCCTGAAAGTATTCTCTGAGAGCACTGCTCTCAGGGCAAAACATTATAAAAAGATCTCCTGCCCAATAAGTGACCCTGACACTAGCTCTTTCCCTCCTATGTGTGGTTTTTGGTATGCGTGTGAAAAAAACTTTTATAGAGATAGCACCTCTCCTCCCAAGTAATGTATTTGAACTCATAATGTTTCTTTTTGTGCTGACCAAATGGAAGGCTTTTGTTTTCTGTGAAGGTGTAAATCAGACTCATGATGCTAGCTAGGCCTATATATGGGGCTGGGGTCTCTGTGCACACTGTCAGTTGCCAAAATGAGAGCACTGGCCCTCCAGACTAAAAAAACAATTCTGCGGGCTTATCTCTGTGCCTCCGACAGACAGAGATATCTCGCTACATTTTATTTTTTTTTATTTGATTCTTTCTCTAAACCATAACACTTATTTTAACAAGTAGAATGAGAGAAGACTGGAGAAATAGTGTAACAAGTAGGGCACTTAGCTCACTGATGGCTGATGTGGTTGAATCCCTGGCACCAATATAGTCTGTGGTCCAAAACAAAAACAAAGATAAAAAACAAAACCAACTAGAATGACAGTACCTTCATAATTTTTATCTCATTACTATGATTGGGTAGTAACTAATCCAAGGTAGAATAAGAAATCAGACCAAGAGGAAAAAAATAAGACATCGTGAATTCCTCTAAATTAAATTATGAGAAATACTGTTATTATGAAATTACCAAAATGTCTTAGCTATTCCATCCCTAACATTTACAGCTATATTGTCCATCTGTTATTCCATTAGACTTTATGGTGTACACTGTGCCATTTTGAGAGTTCAGCCCTTGTTTCTTGTAGTCTATAAATTCAAATTTATTCATATGGACAAGCAACTACTTCCATCATCCTCCAGAGAAGAATAGAATCTGGGTGCTACTTCTTAAACTGAAAAAGAAGGATTTACGTTACACTCTTTTCATAGGATGTACACTCCTGGGTCATTAATTGTGTTATTTCAAGTTTACCAATATTAGATATTAAAAGCAATGATTAAAGGATATCTGATTTCTGGTAAACAATATCTATAATTCATTTTCTGTTACATTTAAAGATAATTTTGAACTTGTATAAGCATCTCACCCATACATGAAGATAAAATTTCCTACCTTATAACTATTTGACAATTTGAGGAATTGATGGCTACTGAGTTTGACTTGTATACTAACAGAGTATGGACATGAATAATAAGATATTTTAAAGAATATTATGTCCCATGATAGACTGAAACAATTTTTATCTAGACCTAGTCTTCCAGTCTTTCCCACAGATGAAAGGACAAGGCTGCTTGTCCTTTCATCTGTTGCTTCTCAGTACCCCTCTAAACTTTCTAGGTTTTCCAATTGACACATACTTGTTAGAATAGTTCCTCTTGTCAGAAGAGATGGTTCTAATTCACAGAGCATGAAGGATGGATTAATAAGCATTTTTCCTATACCTTAGGGATATGAAACCCCAAGACACATGCAGAATAGTAACTATAACCACTTAGGTGCCGCCGTCTCAGTTGTGGCCTTTCCTAAATGTCTTCTTTCCTATCATTATTGCAGCTCTTATACACTCTTTCTTGGGCATATGGCAGGAGTGGGAGTGGGTAGGAATATGGTCCATGGCAGAAATGATTAAACGTGTATAACCCCTATGTCTAATATATAACATAGTACAAGAGGAGATAACCATTTATATGCAAAATTCATAGCATAGAAAAAATAATTATATTTAAAACTGTCATTTTTAGAGATTTATGAAGAAATAAGTGTGGAGGAATGCAATTTATAACCTAAGAGTGAAAGTAACTTTGTTTCACTTCTATATATGTTCTTTTTAGAACACAAATTTATGCTATTTTTCTACTCTAAAAATTAAACTATGGAAAAATAATTCTACTGTTTCATTATGAACTTAAAATTTTTGTAGTTTATTTTAAAAACTCATATGAAGGGTCTGGAGCAATAGTACAGGGGGAAACTTCTTGCCTTACACATGACTGGCTGAAATTTGATCCCTGGACATCACACACAGTTCCTAGAGCCTCTATAGGAGCGATCCATGAGAGCAGAGTCAGGAGTAAGTCCTGAGAACATCTCAGTGTGGCCCCAAAATAAACAAAATTAAACACAACCAAATGAAGGCAAATAAAAATGTCTCAGTGGGCTGAGCATATTCTGTACATGGAGGATATCCAGTTTCATTCCCTGACATTTCATTGTCCACCAAGAAGACTGATGACAGCAACACCTAACCACAGAGTCAGGAATAGCTCCTGAACACAGAATCTGGTGAGCAAACACCAAAATGCTCATGGATAAGCAATAAATTAATTTTATCATAGAAAAACCTGCTCATTTTGTTTTGTTTGTTTATTGGCTGGGTGGCAAAGTCAGTTATTCTCAGAGGGGACTCCTGGCTCTCCACTCAGGAATAATCCTGGCAGTGCTCAGGGTACCATACGGAATGTCAGGGATACAACCCGGGTTAGTTGTAAGGCAAGCACCCTACCTCAGTCCAGTCCTATTTTTGTCTAAATGATACTATTCTAAATAATTATGAAGCAGATATAAATATTAGCTTATTATTAATCAACAATACACTGCCAACAATACCGCCATTGTTTTTAGTTGAGACATTTACAAGAGTTTTTGTGGATACTACTGAATTGAAGATATAACTAATAGTGGTAGGGGAATGTGACTTATTGGTAGAGTATTTCTTGGTAAAATTAATATCAAAATATTAAAAACTTAGTCTGTTATAAAAGTGATGATCACCCACAGATTGTGAAATTGAGAACTCAGTTATAACTTACAACTAGTTAAATCTTTGCAACTCTATCTTCACAACTGTCTTGTGAAATTGTAGGATCAATAATTTGAAATTACTACCATCATTGCACCTGGAATGAGTCCTCATAAATCTCCTTGCACTTACTTTTCACTATCACTATCTTCCCGTTCATCATCAATTTGCTTGAGCGGACTCCAGTAACATCTCCATATGTCCTGTCTCATACTAGTAGAGCCAAAGGGCATCTGCTTGCTCCAGGAATATAAAGAGCCTCAAACCCTTATATTAGGTCATGGGAATGAGCCTCAAACCCTTATATTAGGTCATGGGAATGTTACTGGTATTTGACATCAAATATGACACGGGCAGCTTGCCAGGCTTGCCGTGCGGTGGCATACTCTTGTAGTCACATCTAAAGACAGCATTTATTGATCAACCGTGCAGTAGCAAGTGGCCAAGTGAGCGGATTGTGATAGGCTCGTCTTCTGGATGGAGTTCTGATGAGAGGGAGGTCCAGATGTGGAAAATGGCGGCCCTCATGGAGTGGGGGTGTCATCTGGTTTGTTGCGAGGCTCTTCTGGGGTGGCGGGCCAGTGTTAGAACCCGCCATCTCCCACGGCGCCTCATGAGTGGTTGAGCACAGGGAGAGCTGGTAGCAGCTCTGCCCCATGTCTGTGAGTCTCTGGATCAGCATACCTGGGCCGGATTGAAATAACTGCTGCAGGGTGGGTGTCCATGATCTGGGCTATGATAGACTTGTCTGCCGGATGGAGTTCTGACGAGAGGGAGGTCCGATGTGGAAATGGCGCCCCTCATGGAGTGGGGGTCATCTGGCTTGTTGCGAGGCTCTGCAGGGGTGGCGAGCCAGGCTTAGAACCCGCCATCCTTCCCGGGCACCTCATGAGCGGGTGGCCACAGGGAGAGTTGGTAGCAGCTCTGCCCCATGTCTGTGAGTCTCTCTGGATCAGCATACCTGACCTGTGTTCCTCCTTGGGCAGGTACGCTGTGTTTGTCTCAGCTCCAGCATGTACCCTCAGTTCTGCGCCTTTGCTTATGACGTCGGCCAGAAGCTGTCTCTCCTTGGGGCCTCTCAGCTCTGCCCGACAGGGAAGGGGGACGAACTAGGCGGGCAGGAGGAGGCCTTTCACAGCTGGGCCATGCAGACCTTCAAGGTATGTGTCCCAGCAGGACTTGCCCGACTGCAGGAACAGGGTTTGGGGTGAGCTTTACTAGGAGGGAGTGGCAGAGATCAGAGCACTCAAGCCCCACCCATGCCTGGAGGCTGGACCTCACAAGACCCTGGAATGGATGTCCTAGCCATGCATCCCCACCTCACACTTACTTTTATTTCTTTAATATTAATCTAAGGCTGTTCAATGCAGAACCTGGCAAGCTACCCCTGGTGTATTTGATATGCCAAAAACAGTAACAATAATGGACCTCATTCCCAACGAATGGAGATGTTACTGGTGCCTGCTCAAGGAAATCGATGATCAAAGGGTAGACAAGTGACAATCTAAGTCATATTACATTATGTATATGACATTATGTATTATGTATAGTTTATAATTCTTAAGAATTGCAACTTAGACAATTATTATAAGCCAATATAACCAAGTTCATATTATTGTCAAATTTACAGTCCACTCTAAAATGTGTAATATATTCTTGGATAGACAAAGCCTTATTAAGGAAGACTATGTATTGGTTATCAGAAGAAACTGGTTGATGGAATAAATTAGTTTTTCAAAGGGAGTTGATAACATTCCTTTGTGTGTTTTGTTTTGATTCACACCTAACTGCTCAGGGCTTATTCCAGGCTCTGTACTCAGGAATCACACTGTGAGATGCTCCAGGGATTAAAGTGGGTCAGCATGTGCAAGGAAACACCCTACCTGCTCTACTATCTGATGGATTTTTCAAGTGTTATAGAATTGAGGCATTTAACTTTGATATATGTAGTGGACAGAAAGAAAACACCTAAGTTATTTTTGCTAGTTGTGAATTTAATTACTTTTAACTTTGTTTTCTTAAAAAGTACTATACACCTAAACATAGAGATTATAGATGCATCACTATCATTCACTCAGGAACAACATTATCTACAATACAGTTTTACTAATTTTCTATTAAATTACCTACCACTAATTTTATTCCCAGTTTTTCTTTGGAAACTAACCTGTACAGTATCTAACAAACTTGTACAATACTAAGCAAATACAGCTGTATGATGTATATAGGACATTCAAATTATATGTTTTCTCCTAAGAAAGACTTATATGTTATGTGGAATGGCAATTTCATTCTTATGAGGATTTTGGATATTCTAATCTTTTTATAATATTTTAAAATATTAACTAAATTAATATTTGCTGCATAGATTGTATGATCTTTAGTAACTTCAGTAGCTAAGGATTAACAATGGATTTTTTAATACTAGATATATGTTAACCTTTTGAAGTAATTATTATCTTTCCATTATATGATAGTTGCTACTTACATTATGAATCCCCAAGGTCTAACATACATGATAGTTACTATCTTTATCATTGTTCCACTGGTTTTATATTTTCCTCATTTTAGTTAATATGAATTTTTAATAAAAATTTAATTCACTCTTGATGTTTTGAGTTAAGTAATTATTTCAAAATTTTCAGTTATTTTTAGTATTTTAGTATTACATGGCTTCTGAGATATAAAATATGCCCTCACACTTAACTATCACCTTTTAGTACATTTCTGAGATTCTTTGCTATTTAAATTAATATAAAACTCAGATCTCTTCCTTGAGATAAGTATAATCCTGAAATGAAACAAAAGTTCCCTGATGGCACTTGGAGTCAGGAGTAATGAAAATTTAACTAGGACTTTATATAGTTTGAAATTTTATAAAAAATTTACCTACTATGATCTTGTAGAAGGTGTGATCTTATTTATAGAACTCCTACAGTTCCATGTAGAATTTCTAAATTTCTTCTTCCTTATATGTGGATGTCGGTGCATAGACAATGAAGATAGAAACTCCATGCAGTGAGCCACAACTCTTCAAGTGTAATTATCCCATTCAGTTTGTTAGGCACTCAAATGAATCAATGCTCATGGCCAGGTTTGTATTGACAAGAACACCTCTTTCATCTCATGTTCCTAGGAACAGTTCTTCTCCAGTGTCAAAAATGGCATGATGTGATTGACGCCTTCTCATTTTGGTCACACAAATAATGTCATACTTGATCTTCCATGCTTACACATCAGGTATTTGATATATGCTTCTGATGCCAGGGTACATGCATTGAAAGTACAGACAGTCATTTTAGTCCTTCTTCATTTTGGCAGCTTAGTTTGGCCCTGAGATTTTATCAGCCTCTCCTTGTTCATCCTTCTTAGTGCTGCTGTATTTGGGGCTCTTTCAGAGTCAGGGGAATAAACATTGTTTTTACTGGTTTTAGCATATTGAATACACAATGGACAGCTTGTCAGGCTCTACCATGTGGGTGGGATACTTTTGCTAGCTTGCTGGGCTCCCTGACAGGGCTGGTGGAACACTTTTGGTAATTTACTGATGAACACTGAGGCTGGAGAGCGGCAGTGCACTATGGGGAGAGCTGATATCAGCTCTGCCCTGTGTATCTGTGTCTCTGGTTCAAGCATACCTAGGCATGAAATAAATTTCTCTGTAGGGTGCGCTCAGACAAGCTGGGCTTGAGATCAGTTTTCTTCTTGAGTGGAGTAATGATGAGCTGTGGAGACCTGATGATGAAAAAGGCTACAAACATGGTATGGGGGTTCCTCTGGATTCTTCCGAGGCTCTATTGGCTTAGGGGTCCCAGGACCGAAGACAATCGCCCTCCCAGTCGCCTCATGATCAGTGCAGCACAAGGAGTGTAACAGGGAGAGCTGGTAGCAGTTGATCCCCATGTATCATTAGTCCCACATCTGGACCTACAGCCTAGAATGGAACAAACAGTGTGAGAGACTGAGTCATCTTGTCGACCAAGATCATTCATGGTAAATCACAGTTCCAGAAGGCTGAATCTAAACATTGGACATGGGAATCTCATGGTGGACAGTTCAACAATGAAATTGACCACATCATATTCAATCGACAGTTTTGCCTGACCGATATTACTGCTGTACCAAAATTCCAAACAGGATCAGACCACTGTTTTCTTCATGCAAATTTCTACTTCATGCAACAGGGAGAAAGGCTGCAAAGTTTGAGAAGAGAACTCCCAGAATGACCACCAAATGAGAACTCTTTGGCACCATTGCAGCAACATGGAATGCTGCCATCATTGAAGACATTGGTGAAGAATACAAACGACTGGCTCAGCACCTCCATGATTATGCGAGGAATGCCAAGAGAGAGAAAGCCACAAAATGACACCTGTCTTAAAAAACTCTAGAGCTCATTTGCCTACGTGGCAAGGCGCAAGCCTCAGGTACCCTAAGCTAATGTCCAAGCTAGAAAAGCAGTGCAGAGAAGTGATAAAGGAAGGCCTCATAGAGAAAAGAGCAGAAATACTGGCTGATGCAGCAGAAGCCAGGAAAAGCATTTGCAACTCTGCATGTCCTTCGCCAACTATTAGACCAAGATGACTGCCCTCCAATGTCCTGATGGATCTATCATATCTTCCAGAAAGGCAGTAGAGAAGATTATCCATGAATTCTACTCGGATCTCTTTCATAGCCATGTCCTCCTGCCCACATACCAAATTGCATAGGATGGATATGTTGTTCCCACATTCTGCCCTCTGAAATCCGACATGCCATTTCATTGGTAAAGAAGCAAACAGCACCCAGACAAGACAAAGTCAGACCCGAACACCTGAAGAATCTGCCGTCAGTACACATCAATACACTAGCTTGACTCTTCAAACTCTACCTGTCTGAATGCAGGTTCTTCCCAATGAAAATCCAGCAGGATAGTTCTACTGTTCAAGAAGGGAGACATCACTCGGCACTTAGGCATTGGAAACTATCACCCATCTGCCTGTTGTCCATCATCTACAAGCTGTTCACCTGAGTCATCCTGAACAAGATTGGCAGAACATTAGATGAAGGACAACCATGCGAGCAAGCTGGCTTCTGAAAAGGGTTCAGCACAATCTACCATATCCACACGGTAACCAAGTACATTGAGGTTTGTGGGGAGTGCAAGATGCCACTCAGCCTAATGTAAATTGATTGAAAGAAAACCTTCGATTCTGATGAGACAGAAGTGGTCATCGAAGCCCAGCCAAGCAGGGTGTTCAAATTCAATACATCAAGATCCTTCATGAGCTCTATTACAGATTCACCACCAAGATCTCAGCATTCTACAAGTGATCATGGACATCAAAAGAGGGGTTTTTGGCAGGGTGGTAGCATTTCACCAAAACCCTTCAGTGCCACCCTCAGGAACATCATGCAACAATTATAATGGGAAGGAATGGGAGTGAGATAGATGGTCAGCAACTACACCACCTCCGCTTCGCTGACAATATTGTTCTAATAAATACAAACATTAGATTGATCACTTGATAACTTGATATCCCGTTATTCATGTATTTGCTCGAGCAGGCACCAGTAACATTTCCATTTGACCCTATCACGTGCCAGTGTAGCCCAATTGCATCTGGTTGCTTCAGGAATACAAAGAGCCTCAAAATGTTCATTCAGGGTCTTGATGAAGAAGTCTGGCCATCTTGTAGGTGGGCGGCCAAGTGATCTTTTGACATCCCGTGGGATCAGTCAGTAATGGCTGTAGTCCAATGTTCATCTCCAAACCACATTAATGTACAGCCCTTCTGATTTTATATGCTTTGGCAAAAGAGATAGAGTCCCTACTCTGGAACAGCAATGGAGGCCAGAACATTAGCTAAGCAGCAAAAATGCTGGCTAGCTTCAAGCATGAATATGGAAACGTTAAGTCTACAAAACCTCTTGAGCTCATTCACCCACGTGGCAAGGCACGAGCCTCAGGAGACCAAATGCTAACGTTCAAGCTTGCTAAACAGTGCAGAGAAGCGATAAAAGAAGACCTCAAAGACAGAAGAGCAGAAATACTGGAAGATGCAGCAGAAGCCAGGAAAAGCATTTGCACCGCCTCCTCTGTCCTTCGCCAACTATAAGACCAAGATGACTGTCCACCGACGCCCTGATGGATCTATCACATCTTCCAGAAAGGCAATGGAGAAGATTATCCATAACTTCTACTTTGATCTCTTTGATCACCACATCCACCTGCCCACATACCAAATTCCACAGGATGGATATGTCAAGTTTCCAACATTCTCCCTTCTGAAATCTGACATGCCATCTCATTTGTAAAGAGTGTAACAGCACCAGGTCCAGACAAAGTCAGACCCGAACACCTGAAGAATCTGCTGTCGGTACTCATCAATACACTAGCTCGGCTCTTCACACACTACCTGTCCGAATGCAAGGTGCCCTCCCAATGGAAAACCAGCAGGACAGTTCTACTGTTCAAGAAGGGAGACATTCACGACATTGGCAACTATCACCGCAGCTGCCAGTTGTCTGTCATCTACAAGCTGTTTACTCGAGTCATCCATCCTGAACAGGATTGGCAGAACACTAGATGAAGAACAACCATGCGAGCAAGCAGGCTTCCCGAAAGGATTCAGCACAATCGACCATATCCACACAGTAACCAAGCTCATTGAGGTTTGTAGGGAGTACAAGATGGCGCTCTGTCTCACATTCATTGATTTACAGAAAGCTTTTTGATTCTGTGGAGACTGAAGCGGTCATCGAAGCCCTAGCCAAACAGGGTGTTCAAACCCAATACATCAAGATCCTTTGTGAGCTGTATTACAGATTCACCACCAGGATCTCACCATTCTACAAAGAAGTAATCATTGATGTCAAAAGAGGGGTTCGACAGGGTGATAACATTTCACCAAACCTCTTGTGCGCCACCCTCGAGAACATCATGCGACAATTAGAATGGGAAAGAATGGGAGTGAAGATAGATGGTCGGCAACTACACCGCCTCCGCCCGCTGATGACATCGTTCTAATAACACCAAACATTAGCCAAGCGGCACAGATGCTGGCTGACTTCGACCGAGAATGTGGAAATATAGGTCTACAGCTGAATCTAAAGAAAACCATGCTTATAAAAATGAACTAGTTCCAGAGGCCCCATTCACTCTCAATGGAACAAACATCTCTGAATGCAGCAGTTATGTTTACCTAGGTCAAGAAATCAACATGATGAATGACCTAAAACCTGAGCTGCGCAGGAGGAAGAGAGTGGCATGGAATGCCTTCAGAGGCATCAAGAAATAGCTAAAAGGACAAAGAACCTCCGGCTCCGGGCACATCTCTTTGACTCCACCGTTGTCCCTGCATTAACATACGCCTCAGAGACCTGGACCCTTTGAAAGCAGGATGAGAATGCTATTCGGCTCTCCCAGAGCGGAATCGATAGAGCTATGCTTGGAATATCACGCCTCACTCAAGTGAGAGTATGAATCCGGAGTTCTGACCTCCGTCGCTGTTCCAGAATCAGGGATGCTGTCTCGTTTGCCAAGGCATCGAAAATCAGATGGGCTGGACATGTAATGCAATTTGGAGACAACCGCTGGACTAGAGCTGTTACCAACTGGATTCCAAAAGGATGTCAACATATCACGTGGCCGCCCACCTACAAGGATGTCAACATATCACGTGGCCGCCCACCTACAAGGTCAGACTTCCTTGTCAAGACCCTGAAGGAATGGTTTGAGGCTCTTCATATTCCTGAATCAACCAGATGCCATTGGGCTACATTGGGACATTATAGGGTCCAATGGAAATGCTACTGGCGCCGCTCGGGCAAATCAATGAATAATGGGATTCAAGTTATCAAGTGAAGTGAAGTCTACAGCTGAATCTCAACAAAACAATGTTTATAAAAAAATGAACTAGTTTCAGAGGCTTCATTCACTCTCAACAGAACAAACATCTCTGAATTCAGTTATGTGTACCTAAGTGGAGAACACAACATGACGAATGACCTAGCACCAGAGTTGCACAGGAGGAAGGAGCTGCATGGAACACCTTCAAGAGCATTGAAGAAATAGCTAAAAGGGAAAAGCTTTGGGCACATCTATTCGACTCCACCTTTCTCCCTTCATTAACATATACCTCAGAGTTCTGGACCCTACCAAAAGCAAGATGAGAATGCTATTCAGGTATCCCAAAGAAGAATCGAAAGAGCTTGGAATAGCATAGTTAGAGAAGGAATCCAGAGTTCCGAACATCCATCAATGCCTCTTTTGCCAAGGCATTGAAAATCAGATGGGTTGGACATGGAATGCGACTTTGGAGAAGACTACTGGACTAGAGCCATTACTGGCTAAATCACATGGATAATCAAAAGGTCATGTGACTGCCCACCTACAAGATGGTCAGACTTCTTAGTCAAGAGTCTGAATAAATGGCTTGAGGCTCTTCTTATTCTTGGATCAAGCAGATATCTTGATCTACACTAGCACATGTAGGGTCAAATGGAAACATTATTGCCACCCGCTCGAGGTAATTTATGAATAATGGGATGTCAAGTGATCAACTTTTTAAAATCATTTTTAATATTATGCATTCATCAGGCTCCCTTACTAATAATATTATTACCATTGCTTTTATTTATACTATTACAAATTATTTAAAGTAGTATTTGTATAAACATATATGGGATTCCTTAGAATTCTGTTTCCTTAGATTTCATTTCCAGTACTCCTTTAAAGAAAGTAGCTAAATGTTAAAATTATTTTGTTTTCTACCTTCTCATATTTCCTAATAATTTAATATGACTGCAATATGCAAGTCACAATTCATGACTATATTTTGAGCCTTCTTTACTGTATTGCTTAAATTTTGCAAATGAGACATTCTGCTGAAACGAAATTCACACTGAACAAGAAGTTTTTATACATATTTTAATCTATTTTATGTGGAATATAAAACTTTGTCATGGGAAGTCTCATTTAAGTAATGTATTGTCTAAATTTTGTTTCTGACATTAACTCCATTGAATGAAAGGAAACAAATTTTTCTTCATATGTTATCTTAAATATCAAACAGGCATTTGATTTGATTTATTGTAGGACAGAGAATCAAATCCATTTTGCTTCAATATAATATTTATCTAGGGGCCAGAGCGATAGCACAGTAGGTAGGGCATTTGCCTTGCACACGGCAGATCTGGGTTTGATTCCGGCATCCCATATGGTCCCCTGAGCACCGCCAGGAGTAGTTCCCTGAGCAATGAGCCAGGAGTAACTCCTGAGTGTCACCAGGTGTAGCCCTAAAATAAAAAAAATTGTCTAGTTGCCTACTTCACTATTAGTATTTGGTACCTTTGAAAAGTTAGTTAACTTCATTAACACTTAGTTGTAGCACAGAACTATGAGCTTCTCTTCAAACCTGAATGGAAAATATCACCATAAATAATTTAAACTTACACTTACTAACTCTGACAGTATAAATAGTCTGAGATAGCTTAAAACTATGAAATAATTTTAGAAACAAATGTACATTTTTCTTTAAAAGAGACAAATAGCATTTATTCATTTTCAAGAAACTATTGTGCATGAATTCTGACATGAAATTATATAATATATCATCTTCAGGCTGGAGAAAATTTGTATTAAGGTCAAACCAACAGGCAACATGATGCTAAGTATGAGTGAGCCCAATCCTTTTAATTGATAATATCTTTAAGAACCCTTGGCGAATCTGCTTCGTCTTTATGCTGTAAATAATTGGGTTGAGTACTGGTGGAACTAGCAGGTAGATATTAGCCATGGCTATGTGAACAATTGGGGAGGAATGTTTAGCATAGCGATGTACTAATGATAATCCTATCATGGGCACATATAAAATGAGCACAGCACAGATGTGAGAGGCGCATGTATTAAGAGCTTTGAGTTTTCCTCCCTTTGATGCAATGCCTAGCACTGAGTGAAGGATAAAAGCATAAGATACAAAGATTCCTAGAGAATCTATACCCCAATAACATGCAATAACAAACAAGCCATATAAAATGTTGAAAGAAATATCAGAACAGGCTAAACGGATGATATCCTGATGCAAACAGAAAGAATGTGAAAGACTATGGGAACGACAAAAGGAAAATGTAGGTATACGAACAAGAATCACAGGAAGGGCGATGGAGCATCTGATTAAAATGAGAACCCCTATGTAGATTATGCATTGTGGAGTGAGTTTGCTGGAATATCTCAAAGGATCACATATGGCAACATACCGATCAAATGCCATGGCTAGGAGCACAGCAGACTCCATCAGAGAAAAGGTGTGAATAAAGTACATCTGGACAATGCAGGTATTCATCTCAATCTCCCGAGCATCAAACCAAAAGACTCTCAGCACTGTGGGTAGGGTCGAGATAGACATGCCCATGTCAGTGAGGGACAGCATGGACAGGAAGTAGTACATGGGCTCATGGAGACTCTTGTCAGTGTGGATGATGTGCAGAATTGTACAATTGCCCACTATTCCAATCAAGTAGAGCACACAGAAAGGGATAGAAATAAGGTGATGAAAATTCTCATAACCAGGAATCCCAGTGAGGAAGAAGCGAAACAGACGATTCAACCGTAGAATTAGTGCCTCCAACAAGACTATCCCAAGAAACCATTTTCCTATTACAAAATGTGGATTCCTAGAAGAAGAAAATTCTGTTAAGAAGTTATTAATTCATTCTATTTTCTTTATCATTTACTTCTAAATCATTGTGCAATAGCTATACTTTTAAAAATTATTTTTAAAGTTATTTTAAAAGTTAATATCTCTTAATATATCACTGAAAAAACTTAATTATAGCTCATATGAAGTTAATGTGAATATTTTAAATATCAACTCTCAATTTTGAAATATTTCTAGAATACCCTCCCAATACCCTTTTAATATATTCTCCTATTTTAACTATTATTTAGTAGGTTTTTAATTTTAATTGTCTTTTTGAATCCCCACCTTCTGCCGCCTTCTCCTCCCAGCTTCATTTTTCTCTCGCTTCCCCACCCACCCCGCGAGCCCTCCCTTTCTCCCTCGGGTTCCTGCACTTGGCCACTATCCTCTTGCCGCCCCCTGCTCCACGTCCTCCTCCTCCCTCCTCCTCCTCCTCCTCCTCCTCCTCCTCCACTTGGCCACTATCCTCTTGCTGCTCCCCCTGCTCCACGTCCTCCTCCTCCTCCTCCTCCTCCTCCTCCTCCACTTGGCCACTATCCTCTTGCCGCTCCCCCTGCTCCACGTCCTCCTCCTCCTCCTCCTCCTCCTTCCTCCTCCTCCTCCTCCTCCTCCTCCTCCTCGCTGCTCCTGCGTCCTGAGCTTGCTTTGACCACGATGAACACTACTGCAGCGCCCCATGTTGCATAACAACCACCGTGCATGGAAAGCAAACCTGTATGCAACCCGTGGACACTGTGCCCCTATACCTTCCCCAAGGGCAGCACCTCAACAGAGAAGCCTCAGGACTGCAAAGAAGACGAGTCCCTCCCGCCCCCTGGAGATAGTTTTGGCAGGAGCCTGAAAAGTAATTATTCCAGGCCACTGCCAGGCCTCCCAGGGGACGCGATACCAAGAGAGCTCTGTATTAACTCTGGGTGGCATAGGCTTCTTCAAAGCAAAGCTCCATCCTTTCCTAATGTCACAAAGGAAATGTATTTGTGCTGTGCCCATTTCATTGTACTCTAGAAAAACCGTAAATGTGCATAAGAAGATCAGGACCATACCTGGTGGTACAGGAGAGTCTGATCAAATTCTTCTTTCCTTTGAGTTATCTCCCCAGCACTACAGTTGCACCTTGGAGGCAGGGAATGATCTTTCTCCCCCATGTCCTGTAACTTCTGCCCACTGATGATGAATTATTAAAGTCTTATCAGTTGAGCCTGGCAAGCTACCCATGTCATATTTGATATGCCAAAAACCAGTAACAACTATAGACCTATTTCCCATGATCTGCATGAATGGTTTGAGGTTCTTTGTCTTTCTGGAGCGAGCAGATGCCCTTGGGCTACACTAGCATGCTACAGCATGTATGGAGATGCTACCGGTGCCCGCTCGAGCAAATCGATGAACAACGGGAAGATAAGCGTATACCAGTGATTGATTAATAATTTACTTGCCATTTGTATTTCTTTATAATATTATATAAAAATGTCTTACAAGACATTGGTCTCTCTTTATTATACATTTCCTGTCCAAAGACACCATAGAAGGCAAGGCACTTAGATCGGTATAACCAATTCCAATTTGATTCTTGACCCAACATATGACATCCAGCACTGCTAAGTGTGGACACAAAACATACAAACATTTTTTCTCTAACACGAACATTTATTTTCATTTTCTTGGTAAAAATATTTTTACCTGCACAGCAGAGCCTGGAAAGCTACCCATGTCGTGTTTGATATGCCAAATACCAGTAACAATTATAGACCTCATTCCCATGACCTGATGTGATGGCGAGGCTCTTTATGTTCCTGGAGCAAGCAGATGCCCTTGGGCTCTGCTAGCATGAGAGAGGACATATGGAGATGTTACTGGGGCCCGCTCGAGCAAATCAATGATGAACGGAAGACAGTGACAGTGACAGTGAAAAATATTTTAGAATGTAAGGCAAAACTTAGTCAATAAACAAATGTGTTAAGTTTGGTTTCATTTTATGTTTGTTTCTTCTCCTATTTGACACATTCACAAGTTTACACCTCATTTATTTTCTGAAAAAAATTCCATTATGGATGTCTATACTTTAATTTTATTGAGTTTATTATTAATTCTAAGTATGAAATGCAATTTACTTTATGAGTCACATCAGCCTTCAAAACCCGGATTATCTCTTTTGTCACTGGAACTTACAATTTTCTTTTGCGATGTGAGGGAATTTCTGGCCACCTGGTGATGCTCAGGCTTATTCCTGGCTCTGTGTCCTGGGAACTGTATGTGGTTCCAGAACTGTAACTGGTTACAGAATCAGTTACATGCAACTCAAGTGTCTTTCCTCCTGTACTAGCTCTTGTTCTCACTTTTTTATTCAAATGTTTCTGTCTATGATGTAATTGTGAACTTAACTATTTTGATAAGTATATATATACCAAAAAATCACTCAATGACATCATAAGAAAGGCAATTTATAGTTAAGTAGGCTAAGACCTAAATATTTCAGTGTTATACCCAATGTCACATACCTTCACTGATAGCAGTATTAAGTGTTAGATTTAGGTTTCTGCTGCTGTAGATAGGGATTCTTCAGTTTTTGTTTCACCTGTATGGCCGCAGCTGACATGGAACTATCTTAGAAAGCATTTTAAAGCATCAGTGTCTTAGCCTGATGACAGTCTACCTCTAAAGACAGAAAAATGTCAAAAACAAAATAAGTTCCTACAGAAATTTAACAATTTCAATACTTAACAGGTCTGTACCTAGGCTATTTATCACAATTACTATAAGGCATATGAGGTGGTTACTAAAACAGTTCAATCAAACAATCCGCGCCTTCACCCTCATGACTTAGTGATTATTTCATAAAATTTATTTCACTATTACTATAAATTTCTATATTGTTTAATAAAAACAAATACTACTATGCAATTTCTTAATAATATATGTCATTTTCATATTCTAAATTTCATATAAATCTTAGCCACTTTGACTCTTTTATACAGTTCTTGGGTGAGCCACTGGATACTATATAAGATCCACAAATCATACATTATAGAAATTGTGATCTGAGATTCAGAAATGTCGTCAAGCAAACTAGAGAACCATAATCTTTAGAACCAAAGCCCCTGATTCTAAAGCTTTCATATCTTCTACTGAAACATTCTAACACTATATTCAGAAACTACACCAAGTCCATCCCTTGCTCTCTCTTTAATGCATACTAGAAATTAGTGATGCAAATAATTTATTAAAGACTCTTCAAGTTCAGATTACAGAACATTTTTAAAAGGCAGTACTGAGAGTAATTCCTAGCTTCTGCTGGAATTTATTTCACATTTTACATGTGCTGCTTCTCACCTTTCTGAAATGATTTTTTCAAAATATTATTTCAAAAACAAAAAATAAAACATAGAAGAAGAGTTAAGTCAGAAAATAAGAAGCATTAGCAGTGCAGGTAAGTTATGCAAGAGCAATGTTGGAAGAGCATCTGCAATAAGAATTCACACTTGGGAAGTGGTGGGCCATAAAATGGCAGTGGATAAAAAGAAAATAATCAGCTATGCTTTGATATTTCATTTAACATTCATTGATAGTCCAGCATCATTTGGGCATTTAAGCACAATTGACTGAAATGTTCTCGACAAAAGGAGATGAAGAAGTGATTAGAATTTACCAAGCAACAATTTACTTTGAGATTGGCTAATACTTTAGAAAAGCAAAGAAAACAACAAAAAAATAAAGGACACTTCTTTTTTGTTGTTGTTTTGTTTTGTGTTTGGGCCCATGCCTTGGTTGATACTCAGGTTTACTCCTGACACTGCAACCAGACATCACTCTTCATCGATTTCAATGGGGTGCTGGGGATTCCACCTATGTGGGAGGCTAGCACACATTCAAGGCTAGCACTCTACC
This sequence comes from Cryptotis parvus, assembly GCA_021461705.1. Lineage (NCBI taxonomy): Eukaryota > Metazoa > Chordata > Mammalia > Eulipotyphla > Soricidae > Cryptotis > Cryptotis parvus. Next base: position 46,796 of record JAJIBD010004579.1, on the reverse strand, counting down.
AGCTGAGCCGTTGCTCCAGTCTGCCATTAATCAACATAAGAGCTGAATGTCTCAATATGGAAATAAATTGTATACATATTTATTGTCAGAAGAGTATAAACAAATGCATAAAGGGTATAATTCGTTAAGGATTAAAGTTTATTAAAATGCATAAAATGCATGTTTGAAAGAATGGTGAAAACTTGGGGTAGAGCCATAGTACAGTGGGTAGGACATTTGCCTTGCATGCAGCCAGCCCAGGTTGAATCCCTGGCTTCTCACAGGGTTCCTCTCCAAGCCTGCAAGGAATGATATACCCTGAGTACCACCAGGTATTGCTCACCTGGTGCCCACCCTCCCACCCAAAAACCAATAAAAATATGATAAGAACACAGCAATACTCACACAATATGTTTCTCACTTCTCTGTAATCTCACATCCCAGGGTCAGAGTGATAATACAGCAAGCAGGTAAAGCATTTTTCTCATATGCATCCATCCTGTGTTCAATCCCCAGTACCATGCATGGTTCCTAAACTGAACAAGAAATGGACCCTGAGCACAGAGCACCTGAACTCACTGGGAATGGCCCCCAAAATGATAAGACAAAAAATCCAAATATCTCGCTAAAGTTAAAATAATTTTAAGTAAATCGATGATGTCAATTGATTAAACTCAAATGAATCCCTCTGCTCTCATGAAAAAGGCTCAGCTATTTTTACTATGTGAGAGATTATTTTCATGTTGATTTCTCCTCACTCCCTTTCCTCCACATCATTGTGCCCTCATTCTCAAATCCATTATACTTTTCTTTCAAACATTTTCAGATCTTAGCCCTGACTTCAAAGCATAGTACTGTTAACCTGGATCTCCAAACTATACAGAGTTATTTCTTCTTCCTCTTTGTATAATAAAATATCTCTAACTCACCTATCTATTCAAATACTCTACCAACTTAGTAAAATATTCATTTTTTTTGCTGTTTTGGGTCACACATGGAAATGCTCAGGAGCTACTCCTGGCTCTGCACTCAGGAATCACTCCTGGCAGTGCTCAGGGGGACCATATGGGATGCCGGGATCGAACCCAGACCGGCACAGGCCGGCCACGTGCAAGGCAAATGCCCTACCCTCTGGGCTATCGCTCCGGCCCAATAATTCACATCTTATGTAGGATTTTTACCTTGTCATATTATACATGTCTACCTTGAAAAATTCACACTTTATTCATCTCACTCAAATTTTCAGCCACCAAGAAAACAAAGTCAAACTCTTTTAATATTCTATAGTTCTTTGCCTTTTACCATGATATTGTGTACATATCAATTATACACTTGTTTATTCAATATTAATATTATTAACTTAGTATTTACAAGTTAATTGTTAGTGCCTCTCCCAGTTCTGCCTCCTCTCCATAAGGGACTTACTCAACTCAGCAGGACCCCTCGGCTTCCCCCTCACTCAACTGACTTTCATATTTTCATTTTCTCATCACTAGATTGTTAAAGTAGAAGATGGTCTCCTAAGTATAACAGAAGTTTACCAGCTTATATATAAGAGAGGGTAGAAGATTCCAGGCTTTAGAATCCTGAGGGAAACAAAGCTATTAACACAACAAGAACTGTAATAAAAGCCTGTGGGACTAAGGGATAAGTGATGTTCATGCTCAGAGCTTCATTCTTTCTCTTATTAGTAAAGAATGAGTATGATATGTGTCTTAGGAATTGAAAAATGTTTAAGTAAATTGTAGAACTTACATAAATGATGCCTTTTAAGATTACTAATACTATGCTTATAAAATGTCATTATGTGAAAATCTCAATACATTGAATTATAGAAAAATTTATGCAAATTAAGTGAAATAAATATCAGTAGCTATCATTTTGAAAGAATCTAAGAGAATAAGTATGTATATAAATTCATTATTTTTATTACAATGTCACAGTAAATATATCATCTCTGTTAGTCAAATTAATTGAGGAAAATCTGCTTTTTTCCTTCTCTTCTTGGATCTCTAATAAAATTTGTGAACAAATAGCTCTGAAGAATTATTTTTGTTCACTTCTGCACCATTCCATAGGAGGGCAATGCCATTTTATAGATGAAAAAGAAGTGGCTCAGGAACCTCATTCAGTTGTGTTTTAATACAGGCTGAATGACTTATAACACTTATAAACCTTGAAACATTAATTTGTTTATTAATATGTTGTTTATTAATCTGTTGATGAATACCTTTTTTGTATACATATGATGCCTCTTTCATCGCAAGTTCCGAGGAACAGTTCTTCTGCAGTGTCAAAGATGGCATGATGTAGTTGATGCCTCCTCACTTCAGTCAGACCAATGATGTCATACTTGATCATTTGTGTTTGCATTATCAGGTCCTCAATATATGCTTCCGATGCCAGCATATGAACATTGAAAGTACAGACAGTCATTTTAGTCTTTCTTCATTTTGGCATTTTAGTATGGCCCTGAGATTTTATCAGACCCTCTTTGTGGCGTCAGTGTCCTTGTCAATACAAACATGGCCGCGAACACTGATTCATTCCAATGCCTAACAAACAAGATAGGACTCTTGCACTTGAAGAGATGTGGTGCACTATCAGCAGTTTCTATCTTCATTGTCTACGCACCAACATCCACATACAAAGACGAAGAAATTGAGAAATTCTACATAGAACTGGAGGAATTCTATAAAAACGATCATACCTACAAAATCATAGTCCTTGATTTCAATGCCAAGATAGGACAGAGAAGGTCAGCCAAAGAACTCCACATCAGGACCCATGGCCTAGAATGGAACGAACAGGGTAAGAGGCTACCTGAGTTCATCATAGCCACCAAAACCATTCATGGGAACTCAGTTCCAAAAGGCTGAATCAAAACGTTGGACATGGGAATCTCCTGGTGGACAGTTCCACAATGAAATTGACCACATAACCTTCAATCAAAGGTTCTGCTTAACTGATGTCGCTGTCATCCCAAAATTCCAAACAGGATCAGACCACCGTTTCCTTCATGCAAAATTCTACTTCACATAATGAAGAGAAAAGGCTACAATGTTTAAGATGAAAACCAAAAGAACAACCACCAACTGGGAACTCTTTGGCACCATTGCAGCAACATGGGAAGATGCTATCATTGACGACATTGATGCAGAATACAACCGACTGGTTCAACACCTCCATGATTGTGCAAAGAATGCTGAGAGAGTAAAGGACAGAAAAGGACTCCTGTCTTCAAAAACCCTCAAGCTCATCCACCAACATGGTAAGGCCGGAGCCTCAGGCGACCAGATACTAACATCCAAGCTGCAAACCAGTGCAGAGAAGCGATAAAGGAAGATCTCAAGGAGAGAAGAAGAGAAGTGCTGGAGGATGCAGCAGAAGCCAGAAAAAAGCATTCACAAGGCCCACCTGTCCTTCGCCAACTATAAGACAAAAATGACTGCCCTCCGGCGTCCTGATGGATCTATTGCATTTTCCAGAAAGGAAATGGAGGAGATTATCCATGACTTCTACTCAGATCTCTTTGATAGACACGTCCACCTACCCACATACCAAATTCCGCAGGATGGATATGTCATTCCGAACATTCTCCCTTCTGAAATCCGACATGCCATTTCATCAGATAAGAAGGGAACAGCATCAGGCCCAGACAAGATCAAACCTGAACACCGGAAGAATCTACCATCAGTTCTCATCAATACACTGGCTCGACTCTTCACACGCTACCTGTCTGAATGTAAGGTGCCCTCCCAATGAAAAACTAGCAGGATAGTTCTACTGCTCAAGAAGGGAGATTCATGACATTGGCAACTATTGCCCCATCTACCTGTTGTCCGTCATATACAAACTGTTCACTCAAGTCATCCTGAACAGATTGGCAGAACATTAGATGAAGAACAACCATGTGAGCAGGCTGGCTCCTGATAAGGATTCAGCACAATGGACCATATCAACATGATAACCAAACTCATTGAAGTCTATAGAGAATTCACGATGCCACTCTGTCTCACTTTCATTGATTTAAAGAAAGCCTTCGACCTTGGATATTGGTATCATAATTATCACAAACATGTGGGAGTCAGAGGCTAGGTAAAACAGAAAATGGAACAGTGTGCTAACAATTGTCGAGGGTACTAATGCCAACCTAGAACTGAGCATTAAATACAGGCAAAAAGATACACATGACAACCCTTTAATGTATGTTCTGTAATCCATAGTCTGGAGGGAAAGGAAAAGAGAAAGAGAGAGAAAGGGAAAGAAATAAAGAACCTGCCATGGAGGAGGGCTGGGGGAGGGGGAGGGAACTGGGGACGTTGGTGGTGGGAGATGGGCACTGGTGGCGGGATGGGTGCTGGAACACTGTATGACCAAAACCCAAATATGAACTTTTTAATTGTATATCTTTGTAATTGTAAAAAATAAAAAAATTAAATTAAAAAAAAGAAAGCCTTCGATTCTTTGGAGACTGAAGCAGGCATAGAAGCCCTAGTCAAACAGGGCGTTCAAACCCAATACATAAAGATCCTTCGTGAACTATATCATGGTTTCACCACTAGGATCTCACTATTCTACAGGGAAGTGATCATCGACATTAAAAGAGGGGTTTGGCAGGGTGATACCATTTCACCAACACTCTTCAGCGTCACCCTCAAAATCATCATGCAACAGTTAGAATGGGAAAAAATGGGAGTGAAGATAGATAGCCGGCAACTACACCACCTACACTTCGCTGATGATATCGTTCTTATAACACCAAACATCAGCCAAGCAGCACAAATGCTGGCAGACTTTGACCGAGAATGCAGAAGGATAGGCCTACAGCTGAATCTCAACAAAACTATGTTCATGAGAAATGAACTAGTTCCAGAGACCTCATTCACTCTCAATGGAACAAACATCTCTGAGTTCAAAACAATGTGTACCTACGTCAAGAAGTCAACATGATGAACGACCTGAAACCTGAGTTGCACAGGAGGAAAAGAGCGGCATGGACTGCCTTCAAAAACATCGATACAATAGTCAAAAGAACAAAGAACCTCTGGCTACGGGCACACCTCTTTGACTCCACCATTTTCCCTGCATTGACATATGCCTAAGAGACCTGGGCCTTATGAAAGCAGGATGAGAATACCCATTCAGGTCTCCCAAAGAGGAATTGAAAGAGCCATGCTGGAATATCACGCCTCACTCAAGTGAGAGAGGGAATCCTGAGTTCCGACATCCGTAGCTATTCTAAAATCAAGGACGCTATCTCATCTGCCAGAACATCGAAAATCAAATGGGCTGGTCACATAATGCGATCTGGAGACGACCGTTGGACTAGAGCCATTACCAATTGGATCCCACGGGATGCCAAAAGATCATGTGGCCGCCCACCTGCAAGATGGTCAGACTTCCTTATTAGGACCCTAAACAAACAATTCAAAGCTCTCAATATCCCTGAAACAGACAGATGCCATTGGGTTACACTGGCATGTGATAGGTTCAAGTGGAAATATTACTGGCGCCCGCTTGAGCAAATCTATGAATAACAGGATATCAAGTGATCAAGTGATCAAGTATACATATGATAGCTATAGTAAATAATGCCCTATGAAAATTAATATGCAAATTAAAATTAACACCCCATTCCAATGGGGTGCTGGGAATTCCACCTATGTGGGCCACATGCAAGGCTAGCACTCTACCAGCTGAGCCATTGCTCCAGTCTGCCATTAATCAACATAAGACCTGACTGTCTCAATATGGAAATATATTAAAAATTTTTTTTTTTAAAATTTGTCTCGACCTACCTGTTTCCAAACTATGCACTTTGGGGCCGGGGTGATAGCCCAGCGGGTAGGGCATTTGCCTTGCACGTGGCCAGCCTATGCCAGTCCAGGTTAGATCCCCAGCAGTCCATATGGTCCCCTGAGCACCGCCAGGAGTAATTCCTGAGTGCAGAGCAAGGACTAACCCGTAGGCATTGCAGGGTGTGACCCAAAAAAAAAAAAATCTCTCAATATGAAAATAAATTGTATACATATTTATTGTCAGAATAGTATAAACAAATGCATACATAAATGGTATAATTATTTAAGCATTAAAGATTATTAAAAGCATAAAATGTGTGCTTGAAAGAATGGTGAGAACTTGAGGCAGAGCCATAGTACAGTTCAAGTTTCTGCTCGATTATCTATCTTAAATTTATTTAGATGCTCAGAAATGAGACTACAGGATCATACATTATTTCTACTGTTTATTTAGATAAGGCACCAAGGCTTTTTGTTTGATTTAATTTGATATTTAGTCTACGTTCGAAATATAATTTATTCCTGTATGTTTACTCCTTGTGGTTCGTAGGTGATGATAGGGGTTAACAGGGATTGAATTGGCTGTATGCAAGAAAAATAACTTAACTCCTGGACTATTCAGATCCATAAGGTACCAGGTTTACAATAGTTTATATACTCATGTTTATAATAGTAAAAGTTACTATACCTCCTTCATCATTCTTAAAAGGACTGGCAGAACATTAGTTGAAGGACAACCATGAGAGCAGCTGGCTTCTGAAAAGGATTCAGCACAATTGAACATGTCCACATGCTAATCAAGCTCATTGAGGTTTGTAGGGAGTTCAAGATGCTGCTCTCTCTCACGCTCATTGATTTAAAGAAAGCCTTTGTTTCTGTGGAGACTGAAGGGGGTCATCGAAGCCCTTGCCAAACAGGGCATTCAAACCCAATACATCAAAATCCTTTGTGAGTTATATTACGGATTCACCACCAGGATCTCACCATTCTACAAGGAAGTGATCATTGATGTCAAAAGAGGGGTTTGGCAGGGTGATACTCTTTCACCAAAACTCTTCTTGCCACCCTCAGGAACATCATGCGACAATTAGAATGGGAAGGAATGGGAATGAAGACAGGCGGTCGAGCAACTACACCACCTCCACTTCGCTGATGACATCGTTCTAATAACACAAAACATCACGATCATGATAATGATCTTCCCGTTAATCATCTATTTGCTAGAGCAGGCACCAGTAAAATCTCCATATGTCCTGTCTCATGCCAGTAGAGCAAAGGGCATCGGCTTGCTACAGGAACATAAAGAGCCTCAAACCATTATATTAGGTCATGGGAATGACCTAATATAATTGTTACTGGCATTTGGCATGTCAAATACAACACGAGCAGCTTGCTAGGCTTGCCGTGCGGGAGGCATATTCTTTAAACACCTCCAAATAAAGCATTTATTGATGAACCGCGCGGCCGATGGGCTGGTCAGCTGGGTGGAGTTCTGAAGAGAGGGAAGTCCGGATGTGGAAAATGGCGGCGCCCGTGGAGTGGGTGGGGGGGTCGTCTGGCTTGTTGTGAGGTTCTGCCGGGGTGGTGGGCCAAGGCTAGAACCCACCATATCTCCCGACTGCCTCATGAACGGCTGGGCACAGGGGAGAGCAAGGAACCGCTCTGCCCCATGTCTAAGTCTCTGGACCACACACAAAACATAAGCAGCACAAATGCTGGCTGACTTCAACTGATAATGTGGAAAGATAGGTCTACATCTGAATCTCAATAAAACAATGTTCATGAAAAATGAACTAGTTTCTGAGGCCCCATTCACTCTCAATGGTACATATATCTCTGAATGGAGCAGCTATGCTTACCTAGGTCGAGAACTCAGCATGATGAAAGACCTAAAACCTGAGCTCTGCAGGAAAGAAGAGGGCAGCATGGAACACCTTCAAGAGCATCGAAGAAATAGCTAAAAAGGACAAAGAACCTCTGGCTCTGGGCACATCTCTTCGACTCCACCTTTCTCCCTGCATTAACATATGCCTCAGAGACCTGGGCCCTATGAAATCAGGATGAGAATGTTATTTGGGTCTCCCAAAGAGGAATCAAAAGTGCTCTGCTTGGAATATCATGGCTCACTCAAGTGAGAGAAGGAATCCGGGGTTATGACCTCCACTGATGTTCCAGAGTCAGGGACGCTGTCTTGTTTGCCAAGGCATTGAAAATCAGATGGCTGGACATGTAATGCAATTTGGAGATGACCGCTGGATTAAAGCCATTACCTACTGGATCTCACGGGACGTCAAAAGAGCATGTGGCTGCCCACCTACAGGATGGTCAGACTTCTTTGTCAAGACCTTGAGCGAATGGTTTGAGGCTCTTCATATTCCTGAAGCAACCAGGTGCCATTGGGCTATACTGGCATTTGATAGAGTCAAATGGAAATGTTTCTGCCCGCCACCCCGAGCAAATCGATGAATAACAAATGTCAAGTGATCAAGTGATCATTCTATATCTGTCTTTGTCCTTCTAATTTCACTCAACATGATCCTCTCCATTTCCATCTTTTTATAGGCAAATTTCATAACTTCATTTTTCCTAACAGCTGCATAGTATTCCATTGTGTAGATGTATCATAGTTTCTTCATCCAGTCATCAGTTCTTGGGCACACTGGTTGTTTTCTGATTCTGGCTATTGTGAATATGCTGCTATGAACATAAAAGTGCAGATGGTGTTTCCTCTGTGTGTTTTGGAGAAATGTCCATATTGTTTTCCAAAAAACGCTCTACCAATCGACATTCCCACCAACAGTAGATGAGAGTACCCTTTCCCCGTATCCACTCCAGCACTTATTGTTCTTGCTCTTGGATATGTGCCAGTCTCTGCGGTATGAGATGATATCTCATTGTTTTGATTTGAATCTCTCTGATGATTAATGATGATGAGCACTTTTTTTCATATCTCTTTTGGACATTCAAATTTCTTGTTGAAATTTCTGTTCATTTCTTCTCCCCCATTCCTTGATGGGGTTGGCTGTTTTCTTCTTGTAAGAATTTGCACTTTTTACATCACAGCAAGTAAACTTTACTTCAGACATACTTCTTAGTCCCCAAGAAGTATGGAGTCAGAAATACTTGAATTCTAACAGTTTTGCAAAAATATTCCGTTTATCAGCCTTTGGTTTTCCAAGTGTTGAGCAATAATTTTCTAAAGGTTTTTGGTAAGATAAATAAAAAAAGCAATTTTAAGGTGTTGAGCAGAGCATAAAGGTCAGAAGCATAGTGCAGGACAGTCCCCTCCACACGTACCTTCACATGTTAGGCTGGTTACCCCCCAAGAACTGTTTGGTGGCCCTGGTGACTCTGAATCCTCATGCAAAACAAGGTTGGCTATTGGAGGAGTGGCACTTGACACCTACTTGAGTTCCCTCACTATCACTTTGAGTGACCCCAAATGAAAAGAAAAACAAAACCAAATTTGAGATTTGACTCTAGTACCTAGTATATGATGATATCTCAGTACATAAATTCACAACCTTGCCTTAGATATGTATCTCCCCTAGTATATTCAGCACACAAGGCTTAAGCAGAAGTGCTTATGTTAGTTACGACAAGCAATCTATCTATATTTCATCATCATCATCTCTTTTTCCCTATAGTAGGCTGTGCTAAGGGAGTAGTTTTGATTTTGTGCTCAGAGGTCACTACTGACAGTGCCCAAGGGCCAATATCTTGGGCCAAGTAACTTACCTTCTTAACTCAAGTCCCAGGTTTAGCAATTTCTTATACTGTTTCATAGGTCTGAAATATTAATCACTGAACACCATAAGAATTCTTTCTTCTCAGCGGGTGGACTCTACCACAAGTGTGTGGGAGTCAGAGGTTAGGTAAGAAAGAAACAGTGTACTAATAATTGTTGGAAATGATAATATCAACCTAGAACTGAGCATTAAATGAAGGAAAATAAATATATAATGATGACCTTTAAATGTATGTATTGTAAGCACAATGTGTAAGAGAAAGGAAAGGGAGAGAGATAGAGATAGATAGATAGATAGATAGAGAGAGAGAGAGAGAGAGAGAGAGAGAGAGAGAGAGAGAAGAGACAAAGTGCTTGCCATAGAGCAAGTGATTGTCATAGAGCAGCTCTCCTACTTGCCAGCTCTGGGTTTTGTATTGTAAATGAAATGCTTGCCTCTTTCTTGTATGCCATTTACATAATGAATGCTAGAACAAAGGTCTTTTGTATAGCTACAGGAAGACCCCATAAAGGCTATGCATTTGTGATACAGGAGTTAATTAACTCTGAAATAGTTATTCCTGGGCAGCTGTCATATATCCTAACTTAAAACCTTAGTGGCCTTAGATTGATTCTAGTTCCTTGTAACCCAAAAAGTAGTGTCCCATTGCAGGACTGGATGGATCTAGGGTAAGCCATGAGTAAGCTACAGTGACCTCAACATGGGACAAATTAAACATCCTGAGAAATAAATAGGCTAAGAGTACGGTCATGGAACAAACTTTGTCTAGACCCAGATATAAGAAACTGATTTAGGACCCTACAGCTTAGAAAAAATGCAACCTGGCCATGGGACTGTAGTCTGGGATTTATGATGAGATGTCCCCAGGAATAACCATTCTGCAAACTTAACCCCAGGTGTTGGAGAGCCGCTGGGATCCCCAACAGTATCAGGACAGAAATTCTCTTCTACCTCCGGCGCTGCCAGGGAATGAATGAAAACTCATGAGTCCGGCGCAGTTCTGAAAAAGGATTTTTATAGAACAACACCTCTACCACAGCAATCCAATGTAATGAAAAAAACTCTAGCTCTGGTCAGAACTTAGACCATATGCGATCGCCCAAGTCTCCCATCAGAGAGAGAGAGAGAGAGAGAGAGAGAGAGAGAGAGAGAGAGAGAGAGATCTCACCCGAGAGGAATCCTACCCCAGAGAAGGGGCCAGTGCCTCAAGTCGCCCCCTTATATACACCAAAGTAATCCTAAGTGTTGACAGGGAGGGTTCTGTCAACAAAGAACCCTAAACAGCTTCTAGATAGTAGAAGTGTGTAGAAGGGTGGTGCTGGACCCTATTATAGGTATAAACAAAAGAGTATGCCAAGGACTAATCCCTTCTTCAGAGATTATCTCTTACATAAAACACTGGAGAGAGAGAAAGAGGCGGTTGGTATAAAGTAATAAATCTTAATTTCATGGGCTTCATGTAATCTAGATGGTACCCACAAGGTCCTTCTTATTTATTATCTGCACCAGGGTGATTCTGAGTATCTTGTTCTCTCTATACTGAAAGGATCATGCTCACCTGCTTGAGGGCAAACTAGTATGATCCTTCCTATAATCTTAAACAATAGTCTCAATGTAGCCAGAGTGGCAGTCATCTAGTAAATTCTAACTGTCCCACACTGGGTGCAGTTGGTATAAAGAGGAGATGTGCCAAATCTAGAAAAAATAGAAGTCTTAGTAGATGTATAATGTCAGAAGTTATTCAGAGTCAAGGTGACTTCTCTAATTGCCACACCCTCTATCAGTGTTTATATAGAAGAAAGATCTCATTATAATAAACCTTGGCTTAAGAACATGTAAATAGATTAAGCTGTGAGCAAAGCTCCCAAGCTAGCTAAGCCTGCCATCCAACACCCAAGTGTAGATGAATGTCTGTATCTCTAACTGTGTTTATACAAAATGACTAGAAAAAATTAAGATAATTGTTTGCCAGCTAAGGAAAGTAGAAAACAACACACCAGGGTTCTGTCTTTTGTCTGTGGCAGGTCTATAGCTCCAGGACAGTAACTATCTCTAGTGGGCAGTGAAAGAAGGCAGAAACCCCCCCTTTCCCAACCAGGGCAGGCCTACTCATGGAAAGTTACCAATTTAGGGCCTGAGTGTCCTTTTAATCTTGAAGTAACCTTTTTGTTATCTACAAAAGGCCCAGAACAAATTCCTGTTAGAGGTTGTAAGACCCCCGCCCAGAATCTACTATCTGGCCTGAATTGCCTGGATTGCATTCCTGCACGTAGGCATAGCCGTTGCTGACCCATGATCCCACGCGTGTATCTAGCCGCACCAAATATAGAAAGAAGTATTAAGAATGAACTGATTGGTGGAAGATGGTTGCTTGGTACAAAGTGATTGGCTGCCTGCGCGCAGACCTTGATATAATATTTTAAATCTATAGGATGTTTATGCGCGGGCTTTTCTGTAGTGGCGGAAACTATCTCTTAAAAGATCCTCCCTGGAAGGGCTCGGGGCTCTTAGCCACTGACCACTTGGGGTCATGCTATGGGCCGAGTATACTCGCTTATTAATAAAACCCTTGCTTTTGCATAGGACCCGGTCTCTCAGAGTTTTCCTTGGTAGGTGCGGTGCTCCGAGGCTCCCAGTCAGTCACCCCATGGGGTGGCCAACTCTTTCAGGCAGTCCCCTAGTGTTTGCCCAAGGAAGGAGAAACTATTTTATACCTCATTGTTTCAGAATTAAAGTACATTACCTCTTATAACTCCCTTCCCCCAACCTTTTGTAAAGTATACAAAGAGCAGACATGACTTGAGAACTGAGGAATGAGGTGGAGTAAGGAGTGAATGGGGAGAGTGTAAAAATAGAGAGCTTCAGACTTTCAGAGCTGTAGTCTTGTTCCTTTTTCCATCAGTCAGGGACCTATAAATAGAGGCTCCATGGTCCTGGTGCTGATTTTTAGCCCAGACACCAGGGTTGCTTAACTCTCACTCTGAAAGCACCAGATGCCCTCTTGGGCCATATATTGCCTCAGGCCAGGTTCAGAATCCTGGCCTTTAACCATTTAAGTCTTCCCAACCATTATAACCATATAGGCATGGGTACTGTCACTTTAAGGGGTATTATTTGACAGTTCCACTGCACATTTCTTGCAACTTTTTCAAAAATTAGGTGATCATATATTTAAGGGTCGAAATTAGGATATAGGACTATGTTCCCATGGTCAATGGCTCTCTCTTAATTCCAGTATCATTTTGTTTCAATTATAACCCCTTTGTGGTACAGTTTGCACTTGGGGAAGGTGATACCTCCGATCTTCTTTTTCTCTAGGATCACATTAGCTTCATAGGTGTTTGCTATTCCATATGAATTTCAGGAATGTTTGGTCTATTTCATTGAAAAATGTCATGGGTATTTTTATAAATACCACATTGAATAATGTTTTGGGAAGTATTGTTATTTTGAAAATGTTGATCCTCCCAATCCATGAGTAGCGGATATAATTCCATTTTCTGGTGAACACTTTTATTTCTTGGAGTAGTGTTTTGTAATAAAAAAACAAGTATTAAAAGTGTTTACCTTCCTGACCCTGAAAGAGCCCTAAATACGGCAGCACTAAGAAGGGCGAACAAGCAGTTCCTGATAAAATTTCACAGCCAATCTAGGCTGCCAAAACGAAGGACTAAAATGACTGTCTGTACTGCAAATGCATGCACACTGGCATTGGAAGCATATATCGAGGATCTGATGGTGCAAGAGCAAAAGATCAAGTACGAAATCATTGGTCTGACAGAGACGAGGAGGCGTTAGTCGCATCACACTGTGTTAAACACTGGAGAACTGTTCCTTGGAATATGGAAACGAAAGAGGCGAAGGTGGGGTTGGTGTCCTTGTCAACATGAACATTGATTTATTTGAATGCCTAACAAACCGAATAGGATGATTACACTTGAAGAGATGTGGCCCACTGCCAGCAATTTCTAACTTTGTTGTCTACACACCAACATCCACATACAAGGAAGATGAAATTGAGAAATTCTACATGGAACTGGAGTCCTATAAAAAAGATCACACCTCTACAAGACCATAGTTGGTGATTTTAATGCCAGATAAGACCAAGAAGTTCGGCAGAAGAAATCCGCATCGGGACCTATGGCCGAGAATGGAACAAAGAGATGAGAGACTGTCTGAGTTCATCATGAACACGAAGACCATTCATGGGAATTCACAGTTCCAGAAGGCTGAATCGAAAGGTTGAACATGGGAATCTCCTGGTGGACAGTACCACAATGAAATTGACCACATCATATACAATTGATGGTTTTGCCTGACAGATGTCTCTGTCATCACAAAATTACAAACAGGATTGGACCACCATCTCCTTTGTGCAAAAATTCTACTTCACGCAATGGGGGAAAAAGGCTGCAAAGTTTAAGAAGAGAACTCTCAGAACAACCACCAACTGGGATCTATTTTGCACTGTTACAGCAACATGGGAAGATACCATCAATGGCGACATTGATGAAGAATACAATGGAGCTATTCAGCACCACCATGACTGTGCGAAAAATGCTGAGAGAGAAAAAAGACACAAAAGGACGCCTGTCTTCAGAAACTCTAGAGCTCATTCAAAAACGTGACAAGGTGCACAACTCAGGTGACCAAATGCTACGACCAAGCTTACAAAGCAGTGCAGAGAAGCAAAAAAGGAAGACCTCAAAGAGAGAAGAGCAGAAATACTGGAAGATGGAGCAGAAGCTGGGAAAAGCATTCACAACACCGCCTCTCCTTGGCCAACTATAAGACCAAGATGACTGCCCTCCAACATCTTCCAGAAAGGCAATGGAGAAGATTATACATGACTTCTACTCAGATCTCTTTGATAGCCACATCCACATGCCTATATACCAAATTCCACAGGATGGATATGTCATTCCCAACATTCTCCCTTCTGAAATCCGACCACGACATTTTGTCAGTAAAGAAGGGAAGAGCACCAGGCCCAGACAAAATCAGACACTAACACCTAAAAAATGTGCTGTCAGTACTCATCAATACACTGGCTTGGCTCTTCACATGCTATCACTATCACTTCTTCCCGTTCATCATCTATTTCCTAGAGCAGGCACCAGTAATATCGCCATATGTCCTGTCTCATGCTAGTAGAACCCAAAGGCATCTGCTTGCTCCAGGAACATAAAGAACCTCAAACCATTATATTAGGTCATGGGAATGACCTAATATAAATGTTACTGGTATTTGGCATATCAAATATGACACAAGCAGCTTGCCAGGATTGCCGTGCGGGTGGCATTCTCTTGTAGTCATCTCTAAATAAAGTATTTATTGATGAACCGGCGTGGCCACTAGCAGCCACCGCGAGCCGGGCTGTGATAGTCTGGTCTGCTGGGTGGAGCTGTGACGAGAGGGGAAGTCCGGATGTGGAAGATGGCGGCCCCCATGGAGTTGGGGGGGTCGTCTGGCTTGTGAGGCTCTGCTAGGGTGGCAGTCCAGGGCTAGAACCCGCCATGCCTCCCAGGTGCCTCATGAGTGGCTGGGCACAGGGAGAGCAAGTAGCAGCTCTGCCCCATGTCGGAGAGTCTCTGGTTCAGCATACCTGGGCTGGATTGAAAAAAAACCTGCTGCAGGGTGGGTGTGGATGATCTTCACATGCTACCTGTCTGAATGTAAGGTGACCTCCCAATGGAAAACCAGCCGGACAGTTCTAAAGTTCAAAAAGGGAGACATCCACGACATTGACAACTATTGCCCCATCTGCCTGTTGTCCGTCATCTACAAGCTGTTCATTTGAGTCATCCTGAGCAGGATTGGCAGAACATTAGATGAAGGACAACCATGTAAGCAAGCTGTCTTCTGCAAAAGGTTCAGCAAAATCGACCATACCCACGTGGTAACCAAGCCCATTGAAGTTTGTAGGGAGTTCCAGATGCTACACTGTCTTGCATTTGTTGATTTAAAGTAAGCCTTTGATTTGTGGAGACTGAAGCAGTCATTGAAGCCCCAGCCAAACAGGGTGTTCAAACCCAATATATCTAGATCCTTTGTGAGATGTATTATGGATTCACCACCAGGAGCTCACCATTCTACAAGGAAGTGATCATTGATGTCAAAAGAGGGGTCTCACAGGGTGATACTATTTCAGCAAAGCTCTTCAGCACCACCCTCGAGAACATATTGTGGCAATTAGAATGGGAGGGAATGGGAGTGATGATAGACAGTCGGCAACTACACCACCTCTGCTTCACTGATGACATCGTTCTAAAAACACCAAACATAAGCAGCACAAATGCTGGATGACTTTGACCGAGAATGTGGAAAGATAGGTCTACAGCTGAATCTCAACAAAACTATGTTCATGAGAAATGAACTAGTTCCAGAGGCCCCATTCACTCTCAATGGAACAAACATCTCTGAATGCAGCAGTTTTGTGTACCTAGGTCGAGAAGTCAACATGATGAACAACCTAAATCTTGAGACCACAGTAGGAAGAGAGAGAGGCATGGAATGCCTTCAAAAGCATTGAAGAGATAGCTATAAAGATAAAGAATCTCCGACTCCAGGCACATCTGTTACACTTCACTATTTTCCCAGCATTAACATACGTCTCAGAGACCTGGGTCCTACGAAAGCAGGATGAGAATGCTATTCGGGTGTCCAAGAGAGGAATTGAAAGAGCTATGTTGGAATATCAGGCCTCTCTCAAGTGAGAGAAGGAATCTGGAGTTCTGACCTCTATAGCTATTCCAGAATCAGAGATGCTGTCTCGTTTGCCAAGGCAATGAAATTCAGATGGGCTGGGCATGTAATGTGCTTTGGAGACAACCGCTGGACTAGAGCCATTACTGACTGGATCCCACAGGATGTCAAAAGATCACGTGGCCGCCCACCCACAAGATGGTCAGACTTCTTTGTCAAGACCCTGAAGGAACGGTTTGAGGCTCTTCATATTCCTGAAGCTACCATATTCCATTGACTACATTTGCACGTGATAGGGTCAAATGGAAATGTTACTGGCACCCGCTTGACCAAATTGATGAATAATGGGATTCAATTGATCAAGTGATGAAGTGTTTTGTATTTTTCTTTTAAAGGCGTTTCACTTCTTACATTAAGCTGATTCTGAATTTCTTGATTTTCTGAGGGACAAACCTAATAGCATTGTTTTAGAATATCTCTTCTCTTTCATTATTTTTATATAAAAAAGTTATAGACTTTTAGGTATTGAATTTGTAATCTGCCACTATACTATACAACTGTACTGTTCTTAGGAGTTTTTTGGTGATTTATTTTAAAAAAGTGGGGATGTATGTAATACTTTACTAATACATTTTTGTTTAATGTCAACGGGCTTTATTTTACTAGGTATCTATATGTAATACAAAAATGATTATTCAGAATTTCTTATTTAATTTTTAAATAATATTTTATTATACAACCCTGAGATATACAATTGACCAGAACCGGAGATTCTTTGACTTTTTATCTATTTCTTCAAAGCCTTTAAAAGCATTCCATGCTGCTCTCTTCCTCCTGTACAGCTCAGGTTTTAGGTCATTCATCATGTTGACCTAGGTACACATAACTGCTACATTTAGAGATGTTTGTTCCATTGAGAGTGAATGGGGCCTCTGGAACTAGTTCATTTTTCATGAACATAGTTTTTTTGAGAACTAGCTGCAGACCTATCTTTCCACATTCTCAATCAAAGTCAGCTAGCATTTGTGCTGCTTGACTAATGTTTGATGTTATTGGAACAATGTCATCAGCAAAGCGGAAGTGGTGTAGTTGCCGACCATCTATCTTCACTCCCATTCTTTCCCATTCTAATTGTCGCATGATGTTCTCGAGGGTGGCCCTGAAGAGTTTTGGTGAAATGGTATTACACTGCTGATCCCCTCTTTTGACATTGATGATCACTTCTTTGTAGAATGGTGAGATCCTGGTGGTGAATCCGTAATACAGCTCACAAAGGCTCTTGTTGTAATTGGTTTGAATGCCCTATTTGGCTAGGGCTTTGATGACCGCTTCAGTCTCCACAGAATCAAAGGTTTTCTTTAAATCAATGAATGAGAGACAGAGTGGCATCTTGAACTCCACATGGCTACCATGTGGATATGGTGGATTGTGCTGAATCCTTTTCGGAAACCAGGTTGCTCGCATGGTTGCTCTTCATGTAATGTTCTGTCAATCTTGTTCAGGATATTCGAGTGAACAGCTTGTATATGACAGACAGCAGGCAGGTGGGGCGATAGTTGCCAATATTGTGGATGTCACCCTTCTTGAACAGTCGAACTGTCCTGTGGTTTTCCATTGGGAGGGCACCTTGCATTCAGACAGGTATCGTGTGAAGACCGAGCCCATGTATTGATGAGTACTGGAGGTAGATTCTTAGGTATTTGGGTCTAACTTTGTCTGGACCTGGTGCTGTTCCCTTCTTTACTGACAAAATGTCATGCCGGATTTCAGAAGGGAGAACGTTGGGAACGACATATCCATCCTGCGGAATTTGGTATGTGGGCAGGTGAATGTGGCTATCAAAGAGATCTGAGTAGAAGTCATGGATAATCTTCTCCATTGCCTTTCTGGAAGATGTGATTGATCCATCAGGATGTCAGAGGGTAGTCATCTTGGTCTTATTGTTGGCGAAGGAGAGGAGGGCATTGTGAATGCTTTTTTCCAGCATATGCTGCATCTTCGGTTTATTTTTTTTTTATTTTTATTTTTAAGTATTTTATTATACCCCTGTGACATATACAATTACAAATATGTTCATATGTGGGTTTTGGTTATAACATCCCTCCACCAGTGCCCATCTCCCACCACCAATGTCCCCAGTTCCCTCCCCCTCTCCCAGGCATCTCCATGGCAGTTTCTTTTTCTTTTCTTTCTCTCTATCTCTTTCTCTTTTCTTTCCCTTCTTGATTGCGGATTATATAAAATACATTAAAGGGTTGTCATGTGTATCTTTTTGCCTCTATTTAATTATCATTTCTTGGTTAGTATTAGTACTTTTGACAATTGTTAGCACACTGTTCCATTTTCTGTGTTACCTAGCCTCTGACTCCCACACTTTTGTGATAATTCTGATTTGACAACACCTCCTGATACATGTTTCACTTGACCTTGGGTATTGGTATCATAATATGTACATATATATTTATGTCATGCAAATAAATGTGTCATTCTATCTCTGTCTCTCTCCTGGCTAATTTCACTCAACATGATCTTCTCCATGTCAATCTATACATAGGTAAATTTCATAACTTCATTTTTCCTAACAGCTGCATAATACTCCATTGTGTAGATGTATCAAAAAGCTTCTTTATCCAATCATTGATTCTCGGCACTCTGGTTGTTTCCAAATTCTGGATATTGTGAATAATGCTGCTATGAACATAAAAGTAGGGATGGCGTTTCCACTGCATATTTTTTTTGCTTCCCAGAGTATATTCCCAGGAGTGGTATGGCTGGGTCAAATGGGAGTTCAATTTCTAGTCTTTGGAGGAATGTCCATATTGTTTTCCAGAAAGGCTATACCAGCCGGCATTCCCACCAACAATGGATGAGTGTCCCCTTTTCCCCACATCCAAGCCAGCACTTGTTGTTGTTGCTCTTTCGGATATGTGCCAGTCTCTGTGGTGTAAAATGATCTCATTGTTGTTTTGATTTGCATCTCTCTAATGATTAGTGATGATGAGCATTTTTTTTCATGTTTTTTGGCCATTCGAATTTCTTCCTTGCTGAAGTTTCTGTTCATTTCTTCTCCCCCATTTTTTTGATGGGGTTATTTGTTTCTTCTCGTAAAGTTCTACCATTGCCTTATATATCCTGGATATTAACCCCTTATCAGATGAGTATTGGGTGAATATTCTTTCCCATTCTGTGGACTGCTTTTGTATCTTAGTCACTGTTTCTTTTGAGGTGCAGAAGCTTTTTAGTTTCATGTAGTCCCATATATTTATCTTTTCTTCTAGTTGCTTTGTTAGAGATGTTTCATCTTTGAAGATGCCTTTAGCTTCAATGTCATGGAGGGTTTTTCCTATATTTTCTTCAATGTACTTTATGGATTCAAGTCTGATATTGAGATCTTTAATCCACTTTGATCTGATTTTTGTGCATGGTGTTAGACACAGGTCCAAATTCATTTTTTTACATGTCGCTGCCCAGTTTTCCCAACACCAGTGAAAATGGAAGTTAACCATACACAGAAACAGGGAGTCAAACCAAACACCTGGAAACTGAACAGCTCACTCCTGAACAACAAATGGGTCATAGAAGAAATCAAACAGGAAATCCAAAGATTTCTGGAACAAATGAAAATGAAGACACCAAGTATAAGAACTTGTGGGACACGGCAAAAGCCATGTTAAGAGGGAAATTTATAGCTCTGCAAGCATTCATCAGGAAACAAGAAAGGGCCCACATAAATAACCTGACTACACGGCTGAAGACATTAGAGAAAGACCAACAAAAGGAGCCCAACCCAGGCAGAAAAAAAGGAAATAATAAAACTTAGAGAGGAAATCAATGAGTTGGAAACCAAAAAAACAATCCAAAAGATTAATGAAACCAAGAGCTGGTTTTTTGAAAAAATAAACAAGATTGACAAACCATTGGCAAGACTTGTAAGGACAGGGAAAGAGAGAACCCAAATAAACAGAATCAGAAATAAAAAGGGTGACATCACAACAGAAACCACAGAAATCCAAAAGATCATCAGAGATTACTTTGCCTTGTCCCTGACCTTAGATGGAAAGCCTTTAGTTTCACTCCATTGAGAATAATGCTTGCTGTGTGCAGTTATTGATGGCTCTGACTATGTTTAGGAAGTTTCCTTCAACTAACAATTTGTTGAGAATTTTTATTATCAATGGGTGCTGGATTTTGTCAAGTGCTTTCTCTGAATCTATTGATTTTGTAAGAGTTTTTTATTTTTTTCTTTTATCGATATGGTGTATTGTGTTGATTGATTTGTGAAAGTTAAAACATACTTGCATCCCTGGGATGAGTCCTACTTGCTCATGGTGTATGATCTTTTTGATGAATTGTTGGATTCCCTTTTCTAGTATTTTGTTGAGGATCTTTTCTTCTGTGTTGGTCAGGGATATAGGTCTGTATTTTAATTTTTTGGGGGGTCACACCCAGCAATGTTCAGGGGTTTCTTCCTGGCTCTGCACTCATCAGGAATTACTCTTAGTGGTGCTCAGGGGACCATATGGGATGCCGGGATTGAACCCGGGCAAGCACTGGCCGGCCGTGCAAGACAAATGCCCTACCTGCTGGACTATCGCTCCGGCCCAGGTCTGTATTTTTATTTTTTATTTTTGTGGTGTCTTTGTCCGTTATGGGTATCAGGTTGACACTTGCCTCATAGAAACCGGTAGTGTTTCTGTTTCTTCAATTTCCTGGAAAAATATGAAAAATGATTGGAAGTAGGTCTTCTTTAAAGGTTTGAAAGAATTCATTAATGAATCATCTGTCTGGGCTCTTGTTTTTGGAATGAATTTTGATTACTATCTAAATTTCCTCGAGGGTGATAGGTCTGTTCAGATATTCCAAATCCCCTGACTTCAATCTTTGGATGTTATAAGAATCCAGGAATTTATCCATTTCTTTGAGAGTCGCTTGTTTCATGGAATAAATTTTCAAAGTGATCACTGGTGACCTCATGGATTTTTGTAGTTTCCATAGTGACATATCCCGTTTCGTTTCTGATTCAATTTACTAGGATTCTCTCTGTTTCTTTGTGAGTCTTGCAGTGAGTTATGGATTTTATCTGTTTACTCAAAGAACAAGCTCTTGGTTTCATTAATCTTTGAATTGCTTTTTGAAATTTCAGTTTATTATTTTTGCTCTATGCCTTATTATTTCTTTTTTCCTGCTGAGTTCCTTTTGTTGGTAATATTCCTTTTGTTGGGTTCCTTTTGTTGGTAATATTCCAACAAAATTTATTTATGTGTGCCCTTTCTCCCTTCCTAATGAACACTTGCAGAGCTGAGAACTTTCCTCTCAACACTGCTTTAGCTGTGTCCCAAAAGTTCTGGTCGCTCATGTCTTCATTCTCATTTATTTCCAGGAAAATTTTATTTACTCTTTGATTTCCTATATAACCCACTATCTTCACTATCACTATCTTCCCGTTCATCATTATTTGCTAGAGCAGGCATCAGTAATATCTCCATATGTCCCGTCTCATGCTAGTAGAGCCCACGGGCATCTGCTTGCTCCAGGAACATAAAGAGCCCAGATAATTATATTAGGTCATGGGAATGACATAACATAATTGTTACTGGTATTTGTCATATCAAATATGACACAGACAGCTTGCCAGGTTTGCCAAGTGGGTGCATACTCTTGTAGTCACCTCTAAATACAGCATTTATTGATGAACCGCGGCTGCAAGCAGCCACGCGAGCCAGGCTGTGATAGACTCGTCTGCTGCTGGGTGGAGTTCTGACGAGAGGGAAGTCTGATGTGGAAGATGGTGGCCCTCATGGAGTGGAGGGGGTCGTCTGGCTTGTTGTGAGGCCCTGCTGGGGTGGTGGGCCAGGGCTAGAACCTGCCATCCCTCCTGGGCGCCTCGTGAGCGGCTGGGCACAGGGAGAGCAAGTAGTAGCTCTGCCCCATGTCTGTAAGTCTCTGGATCAGCATATATAACCCAGTGTGGTTGTTAATTAGAGACCTATTTAATTTCTGCATGTTGGATTTGATTCTCCATTTCTGTGTGTGATTTACTTCTACTTTTTAGTGCATCATGGTCTGAAAAGATACTTGATACAATGTCTATCCTTTTAACTTTATAGTGGTATATTTTGTGGCCCAGAATGTGGTTATCGGATGTGAGGGTGATCTGGCTGGGACAACTGTCAGTCCATTGATCGCCAGGGTTGATTCAGCTGATCGGGCTGGCTAGACGGGTGTCCCCTTCCTCCCCTCACTGCTCCATGTGCGTCCCTCCTGAAGCTGTGCGCTCGGTTGAAGAGGACAGCCTTTCCTGAATAGAGATTGACCGGTCTTCGGTCGAGGGTATACAAGTAGCTGCGCTCCCCTGCTAGAACCTCCAAACAAGCTCCCAGGGTTAGTATATATATATATATATATATATGTGTGTGTGTGTGTGTGTGTGTGTGTGTGTGTGTGTGTATAGGTATATATAGGTGTATATATAAATATAGGTGTATATATATATATATATATATATACCTCTTTTCCATTTCTTTTCTCAAATATTTTCTTGCTGAGCTTTAGTCTGGTTGATCTGTTAAGAGGTGATAAAGCGGTATTGAAGTCTCCAACAACTAGTGTGTTGGTATCAGTGTCTTTCTTCAAGTTGTTGTAAGTGTTTCACTGATCCCACATTAGGTGCATATACATTTAGGAATATGAGTTCTTCCTGATATACGGATAACTTGATCATTAAGAATTGATCTTCACTGTCTTTTAGAACATCTTACAGTCTGAAGTCAATGAGTTTGGATATTAGTATGTCCAGCTCTACTTTTTTTTGGGAGGTTTGCTTGCTTGCAGAATTGTTTTCCAGCCTTTCACTGAGTCTGTGTTTGCTTTGACTTGTCAGATGTGTTTCTTGCAGGCAGCAGAGTGTTGGTTTCAGTTTTATAATCCATCCTGCCACCTGGTATCTCTTAATTGTGCATTAATGTTAAGATTATTATTAAGGCATTCTGGGCCATCTCTCTGCTGGAGTTTGGTGTGTTTGTGGGATATGTCTTATCTTAAAATAGCCCATTTATTATTCCTTTTTCTTTGAGCATCTTTTTTTAAATTTTTTATTATACCACAGTGAAACACACAGTTACAAAGGTGTTCATAATTGGTTCTTGGTAATACAGTATTCCAACACCCATCCCTCCACCAGTACCCTATCACCACCATCAGTGTACCCACACCCCTCCCACCCACCCCAGGCTGCCTCAGTAGCAGGTACCCCCTTTTACCTTTCTTTTCTCTCTCTGTCTCTCTGTCTCTGCATCTCTCTCCCCTTCTTTTACACATTGTGGCTAGCCCTGCAGACATTTAGGGTTTATCATGTAACTCTCTTTTATGTATATTCAAAGGTGAGTTCTAGTCTGACATTACCATTGCCCACATTCAGTAAAACACTAGTATATATTTATATCCCATTATTGAATGCAGTCATTTATATCTGTCTTTTTCCTTCTGACTAATTTCACTCAGCATGATAGTCTCCATGTCCATCCATTTGCAGGTAAATTTCACAATTTCATCTTTTCTGACAGCTGCACAGTATTCCATAGTATAAATGTACCACAGTCCTCTTTTCTCGGGCACTTAGGTTGTTTCCATATTCTAGAAATTGTGAATAGTGCAGCGTAAATTAAGAAGTACAGATAGCGTTTCTACTATGTGATTTTCAGTCTCTAGGGTATATTCCCAGGAGTGCTATTGCTGGATCAAATGGGAGCTCAATATCTAGTTTTCGGAGGAATGCCCATATTGTTTTCCAAAAGGACTGGACCAACCGGCACTCCCACCAACAGTGGATGAGAGCTTTTTTTCCCCACATCCACACCAGCACCAGTTGTTCTT
Organism: Cryptotis parvus; assembly: GCA_021461705.1. Classification (NCBI taxonomy): domain Eukaryota; kingdom Metazoa; phylum Chordata; class Mammalia; order Eulipotyphla; family Soricidae; genus Cryptotis; species Cryptotis parvus. Next base: position 22,690 of record JAJIBD010004579.1, on the reverse strand, counting down.
GCTGTTTTGGATATGTGCCAGTCTCTGAGGTGTGAGATGATACCTCATTTTTTGTTTTGATTTGCATCTCCCTGATGATTAATGATGAAGAGCACTTTTTCATATGCCTTTTGGTCATTCGAATTTCTTCTTTTTTGGAACCTTCTGTTCATTTCCTCTCATTTTTTGATGGGGTTGGCTGTTTTTTTTCTTGTGAAGCGCTACCAGTGCCTGATATATCCTGGATATTAACCCCTTGTCTGCTGCATCTTCCAGTATTTCTGCTCTTCTCTCTTTGAGGTCTTCCTATGTCACTTCTCTGCACTGCTTTGCAAGCTTTGATGTTAGCATTTGGTTGCCTGAGGCTCGCGCCTTGCCACATTGGTGACTGAGCTCGAGAGTTTTTGAAGACAGGCATCCTTTTGTGGCTTTCTCTCTCTCGCATTCTTGAACAATCATGGAGGTGCTGAGCCAGTCAGTTGTATTTTTAATCGATGTCATCAATGATGGTATCTTCTCATGTTGCCTCAGTGGTGCCAAAGAGTTCCCAGTTGGTGGTTGTTCTGGGAGTTCTCTTCTTAAATTTTGCAGCCTTTTCTCCCCATTGCGTGAAGTAGAATTTTGCATGAAGGAGACAGTGGTCCTATCCTGTTTGGAATTTTGGGACAACAGCAACATCAGTTGGGCAAAACCGTCCAGAGAAGAATATGTGCTCAATTTCTTTGTGGAACTGTCCACCAAAGGGATTCCCATGTTTGTTTCAATTCAGCCTTCTGGAACTGTGAGTTCCCATGAATGATCTTGGTGGACATGATGAACTCAGATAGTCTATCTGAGTTTTCATTCCATTCTAGGCCATGGGTTCCAATGTGGAGTTCTTCGGCCTATATTCTCGGTCCTATCTTGGCATTAAAATCATCGAACATGATCTTGTAGAAGGTATGATCTTTTTTTATAGAACTATTCCAGTTCCATATAGAATTTCTCAATTTCTTCTTCCTTGTATGTGGATGTTGGTGCATAGACAACGAAGATAGAAACTGCTGGCAGTAGGACACACCTCTTCAAGTATAATCATCCTATCTGGTTTGTTAGGAATTCAAATGAATCAATGTTCACAAGGACACCGATGCCACCGATGCCTCTTTCATCACATGTTCCGAGGAACAGTTCTCATGTGTCAAAAACACCGTGATGCGATTGATGCCTCATCTCTGTCGGACTAATGATATCATACTTGATATTTTGTGCTTGCACCATCAGGTCCTCGATATATGCTTCCGTTGCCAGTGTATGTGCATTGAAAGGACAGACTGTCATTTTAGTCCTTCTTCATTTTGGCAGCTTAATATGGCCCTGAAATTATATCAGACACTCCTTCTTCGTCCTTTTTAGTGCTGCCATATTAAGGGCTCTTTTAGGGTCAGGAGGATGAACATTTTTTATTACTGGTTTTGGCATATTGAATAGGCATCGGACAGCTTGCCAGGCTCCGCCATGCGGGAGAGGAAGACCTCAAAGAGAGGTGGCGAAGACCTCAAAGAGAGAAGAGCAGAAATACTGGAAGATGCAGCAGAAGCTAGGGAAAGCATTCACAATGGCTGCCTGTCCTTCATCAACTATAAAACCAACATGACTACCCTCCAAAGTCCTTGTGGATTGATCATATCTTCCAGAAAGGCAATGGAGAGATTATTCATGACTTCTACTCAGATCTCTTTGATAGCTACATCCACCTGCCCACATAACAAGTTCTGCAGGATGGATATGTCATTCCCAAAGTTCTCCCTTTTGAAATCCAACATGCCATTTCATCGGTAAAGAAGGGGAACAGCACCAGGCCCAGACAAAGTCAGACCCGAACACCTGAATAATCTGCCATCAGTACTCATCAATACATTGGTTGGGCTCTTCACACGCTACTGTCTGAATGCAAGGTGGTGTCCTCCCATTGGAAAACCAGCAGGACAGTTCTACTGTTCAAGAGGGGAGATATTCATGACATTGGCAACTATCACCATCTGCCTGCTGTCTGTCATGTACAAGCTGTTCACTCGAGTCATCCTGAACAGGATTGGCAGAACATTAGATGAAGGGAAACTATGCGAGCAAGCTGGCTTCTGAAAAGGATTCAGCACAATCCACCATATCCACACGGTAACCAAGCTCATTGAGGTTTGTAGGGAGTTCAAGATGCCACTCTGTCTCACATTCATTGATTTAGAAAGCCTTTGATTCTGTGGAGACTGAAGTGGTCATCGAAGCCCCTAGCCAAATAGGGCATTCAAACCCAATAATCAAGATCCTTCATGATCTGTATTCACCACCAGGGTCACACCACTCTACAAGGAAGTGATCATCGATGTCTAAAGAGGGTTTCTGGAGTGTGATACCATTTCACCAAAACTCTTCAGCAGCACCCTCGAGAACATCATATGGCAATTAGAATGGGAAGGATTCAGACTGAAGATAGACGTTCAGCAACTACACCACCTCCGCTTTGCTGATGACATTGTTCTAATTACACCAAATATTAACCAAGCAGCACAAATGCTAGCTTCGACCGAGAATGTGAAGATAGGTCTAAAGCTGAATCTCAGCAAAACTATGTTCATGAAAAATGAACTAGTTCCAGAGGCCCCATTCACTCTAAATGGAACAAACATCTCTGAATGCAGCAGTTATGTGTACCTAGGTCGAGAAGTCAACATGATGAATGACCTAAAACCTGAGCTGCACGGGAGGAAGAGAGCGGCATGGAATGCCTTTAAAAGCATTGAAGAAATAGTGAAAAAGACAAAGAACCTCCGGCTCCGGGCACATCTCTTCAACTCCACCATTCTCCCTGCATTAACATACGCCTCAGAGACCTGGGCCCTAGGAAAGCAGGATGAGAATGCTATTCGGGTCTCCCAAAGAGAAATCTAAGAGCTATGCTTGAAATATCACGCCTCACTCAAGTGAGAGAAGAAATACAGAGCTCTGACCTCTTTCATTTTTCCAGAGTCAGGGACGCTGTCTCATTTGCCAAGGCATAGAAAATCAGATGGGCTGGACATGTAATGTGATTTGGAGACAACCACTGGACTAGAGCTGTTACTGACTGGATCCCACGGGATGTCAAAAGATCACATGGCTGCCCACCTACAAGATGGCCATACTATTCGTCAAGACCCTGAGCGAATGGTTTGAGGCTTTTCGTATTCCTGAAGCAACCAGATGCCATTGGGCTACACTGGCACGTGATAGGGTCAAATGGAAATGTTACTGGTGCCCGCTCAAGCAAATCTATGAATAATGAGATGTCAAATGATCAAGTGATTAAACCCTTGTCAGAGAGGTATTGGGTGAATATTTTTCCCACTGTGTGGATTGTCTTTTATCTTGTTCACTGTTTCTTTTGAGGTACAGAAGCTTTTCAATTTTATATAATCTCATTTTTATCTTTCCATTTGCTTGGTCAGTGATGTGTCAGCTTTAAAGATACTTTACGTTTTGATGTTGTAGAGCTTTTTACCTATGTTTTCTTCAATGTACCTTATATGTTTATGTCTGATGTTGAGATCTATAATCAATTTTGATCTGACTTTTTGTGCATGGTATTAGAAGGCGATCTAAGTTCATTTATTTACATGCAGCTGCCCAGTTTTCCCAGCACGATTTGTTGAAGAGGCTTTTTTTTGCTCCACTTAATATTTTTTGATCCTTTATCAAAGATTAAGTGGTTGTATGTTGGAGGACAGGTTTAGCTATTCTGGGAGTTTTGTTGTTTTGCCCACTCCCAGCTTAATCTATTTAAGTCAAGGTTCATTCTAATGAGACCTCTCTTCTATGTAAACACTGCTAGAGGGTGTGGCAGTTACAGAAGTCACCTTGATTGAATAACTTCTAACTTATACATCTACTAAGACTTCTATGTTTTCTAGATTGGGCACAGCTCCTCTTTATACCCACTGCACCCAGCGTGGGACAGTTTGAATTTACCAAGAGACTACCACCCTGGCTACGTTGAGACTATAGGAAGACTATGGGAAGGATCATACTAGTTTGTTCTAAGCAGGAGAGTGTGACCCTTTCAGTACACGAGAACAAGATACTCAGAATTACCCTGGTGCAGATAATAATAATAAGGACCTGTGGGTACCATCTAGATTACATAAAGCTCATAAACTTAAGATGTATTACTTTATACCAGCCCCCTCTCTCTCTCTCTCCAGTGTTTTACATAAGAGATAATCTTGGTAGAAAGGATTAGACCTTGGCATGACCTTTGTTTATACCTGCAGTGGGGTGTGGCACTACACTCTGTTTAGAGTTCTTTGTTAATAATGAGCCTCCCGGTTGGATTACTTTGGTGTATATAAGGGGGCTGACTTGAGGCCCCTTCACGCTTCACTTTTGCCTTTTGGCCTTTTAGCTTTCAGCTTTTGGTTCCCTTGACATTCAGCTTTTTGGCTCCTCGGCCTTTTGCTTTTGGCTTTTGTCTTTTTGGCCTTTTGCTCCTTCTTCTGGGTAGGACTCAGCTCTGGTGAGATCCTCTCTCTTTGGTAGGAGACTCTTTTGTATGTCTAAGTTCGGACCAGAGCTAAAGTTTGTTCATTATATTGGAGTGCTGTGGAAGAGCTTTTGTACTATTAAAAGCCATTTTTGGAACTGCACTGGACTCGTGAGTTTTTCATCTGTTCTCCGGGGTCCTCGGAGGTAGAAGAGAACTTCTGTCCTGACACTGTTGGGGACCCCGGCGGCGTTCCCTGACATGCTGGGAGAAATTACCTGAGGACATTTGACCCTCCCTGGTTCCCATAATAGTGGGAGGTCTGAGTTGCAGGGGTATAAAACTAGCCTGCTTCCTCTCTTTGGGGGCTCTCTCTCTTTTTTGGGCTCTCTTTATGGGCTCGCACTCTTCTTGGAAGTATTGTATTTGTCTCCTTTTTTACAGGGCCTTAACATGTGGTGGCCGCCATCTTGGCCTACACATGGCTGGGGTTCTAGCCGGGAGTCCTGAGCACAGGGTTTTCCTATTGCTGATTTATATGCCTGAACCTGTGTTAGTAAAGCCCTTTTAAAACTGCATCGGATTTCTGAGTTTTCATCCATTCCTTGCCAACCGGAGGTAGAAGGGAACTCACTTCCTGGCACTGTTGGGGACTTCAGCAGCTTTACCTATAAATGGATGGACATGGAGAGGATCATGTTGAGTGAAATTAGCCAGAAGAAAAACGACAGTTATAGAAAGACTTCATTTATTTGCATGACATAAATATATATGCATATTATGATCTTGCAAGGCAATAATTCTCCAACCTGGACACTTCCATTTTCTTCCAGCCCCTCCATCATGCCACCCCCCGGGAGACATGGGGCAGAGCTGCTACTGGCTCTCACTGTGCCCAGTCACTCATGAGGCACTTGGGAGGGATGGCAGGTTCTAGCCCTGGCCTGCCACCCCAGCAGAGCCTCACAACAAGCCAGACAACCCCCCACTCCATGAGGACCTCCATTTTCCACATCTGGACTTCTCCCTCGTCAGAGCTCCACCCAGCTGATCAGCCTATCACAGCCCGGTTCATCAAGATCCACCCTGCTGCAGTCTTTTTTAATCCGGCCCAGGTATGCTGATCCAGAGACAGCCATGGGGCAGAGCTGCTACTGGCTCTCACTGTGCCCAGCCGCTCATGAGGCACTCAGGAGGGATGGCAGGTTCTAGCCCTGGCCCGCCACCCTAGCAGAGCCTCACAACAAGCCAGACGACCCCCACTCCATGAGGACCTCTATTTGTATAAAGCTCTAGGGAGTATTACCATTTTGATAATGTTAATCCTTCCAATCCATGAGCAGGGAATGTTTCTCTATTTCCTCAGGTCTTCTTTTATTTCCTGAAGTAACGTTTTGTAGTTTTCTTTGTAGGGATCCTTTACATTCTTTGTCAAACTGTTCCTAGGTATTTGATTTTCTGCGGCGCAACTGTGAATGGGATAGTTTCTTTAATGCCCCTTTCTTCTCTTTCGTTGTTTGCATATAGGAAGACCACTGACTTTTTGGGTATTGATTTTGTACCCTGCCCCTCTGGGGTAAGAATCTATTATTTCTAGGAGTTTTTGGTAGGGAGTTTAGGGTATTCCAGGTATAGTATCATGTTATCTGCAAATAGTGACAACTTGGCTTCTTCTCTTTCTATCCATATGCCCTTAGTGTCTCTTTCTTCCCTGACTGCTCTGGCAAGTACTTCCAGTACTATATTGAATAGAAGTGGTGAGAGTCGGCAGCCTTGTCTTGTTCCTGATCTTAAGCGGAAGGCTTTCAGTTTTTCCCCATTGAGAATGATGCTCACTGTGGACTTGTAGTAGGTGGCCTGGATTTTATTGAGGAATGTTCCTTCAATCCCTATTTTACAGAGAGTTTTTATCATTAATGGGTGTTGAATCTTGTCAAATGCCTTTTTCTGCATCTATTATGATCTTTGGTTTTTTTATTTTCTTTTTGTTGATATGATGTATTATGTTATTGACTTGCGAATGTTGAACCATCCTTCCATTCCCGGAATGAATCCCACTTGGTCATGGTATATAATCTTTTGATGACTCTTTGAATTATATTTGCTAGTATTTTTTTGAAGATCTCAGCATCTGTGTTCATCAGGGAGATTGGTCTGTAGTTTTCATTTTTTTGTGACATCTCTGTCTGCCCTGGATATCAGGGTTATATGTGTCTCGTAAAAGCTATTTGGGAGTGTTTCTTTTTCTCCATTTGCCAGAAGAGTTTGAAAAGGATTGGGAGTAGGTTCTCTTTAAAGGTTTGGTAGAATTTTGGTGAATCCACCTGGACCTGGGCTTTTGTGTTTGGGGAGACTTTTGATTACCGATTCCATCTCCTCGATGGAGATAGGTTTGTTGAGGTATTCCAAATCATCTTGTTGCAGACTTCGGAAGCTATAGGAATTCAGGAATTTGTCCATTTCTTCTAGGTTCTCTTGTTTCATGGCATACAGCCTCTCATAGTAATATCTGATGATCTTTTTAATTTCTGTGGTTTCTGTTGTGATTTCCCTGTTTTCATTTCTGATTCTATTTATTTGGGTTCTCTCTTTTCCTTTTCTTACAAGTCTAGCAAGTGGTTTGTCAATCTTGTTTATTTTTTCAAAGAACCAGCTTTTGGTTTCGTTGATCTTCTGGATTGTTTCATGACATTCCATCTCATTGATTTCTGCTCTAAGTTTTATTATTTCTTTCTTTCTGCTTGGGTTGGGCTCCTTTTGTTGATCACTCTCTAAGATCTTAAGTTTTAAAGTCAGACTGTTTGTGATAGCCCTTTCTTCTTCTCTGATGAATGCTTGAAGAGCTATTAACTTGCCTCTTAACACTGTTTTCGCTGTATCCCACAAGTTCTGGTAATTCGTGTCTTCAGCTTCATTTGTTTCCAGGAATCTTTGGATTTCCTCTTTGATTTCTTTTATGACTTGCTGGTTGTTCAGCAAGTGAGCTTTTAGTTTCCAGGTGCTTGGTATTAGTCTCCATTTTTGTGTACAATTAACTTCTATTTTCAGTGCATCATGGTCTGAAAAAATAGTTGGCACAATTTCTATCTTCTTGATTTTATGAAGGTATGATTTATGGCTCAGCATGTGATCTATTTTGGAATATATTCCATGTACACTGGAGAAGAAAGTATATTCAACTTTTTGGGGGATGTAATGCCCTATATATGTACCAGCCATCTTTCTTCCATCTCTTCTTTTAGGGGCCAGTATTTCCTTGGTAAGTTTTAATCTTGTTGATCTATCCAGAGTTGATAGAGCAGTGTTGAAGTCTCCAGCTACAATTGTGTTGCTGTCACTGTCTTCTTTGAAGTCTATTATTAGTTGTTTTAGGTATTTTGCTAGACCCTCATTGGGTGCATACATGTTTAGTAACATGATTTCTTCCTGATGCATGTGTTCCTTGACTATTAAGAAGTGACCTTCACTGTCCCTCTGACCTTCTTCAGCCTGAAGTCTATGTTGTCGGATACCAGTATGGCCACCCCGGCCTTTTTTGGAGGGGTTGTTTGAGTGAAGGATTATTTTCCAGCCTTTTATTTTGAGCCTGTCTTTGCTCTGATTTTCAGGTGTGTTTATTGAAGGCAGCAAAATGTCAGATTCAATTTTTTTTATCCATATTGCCACTCTGTGTCTCTTAACTGCTGCATTTAGACCGTTGACATTGAGAGATTATTGTCATGGGATTTTGTGCCATCTTTCTGTATAAGTTTGTTGTTCTTTTGGGTTTTGTCTTGTCTTAGAGTAGCTTTTTTCAGTCCTTTATTTGATTTTGAGTTTACAAAGTTCCTAAGCTGTTGTTTATCCAAGAAGCTGTATATTTGTCCTTCAGATCTGAGTGAGAGTTTAACCAGATAAAGATTCTTGTTGAGGCATCCATTTCATTGAATTTTTTTACTATATCCACCACTGGCTTCGGGTTTGGAGGGTCTCTTCTGAGAAGTCTGCTGAAAGTTGAATGGATGCTCCTTTGTATACAATTTCCTTGTTTGATCTTGCTGCCTGAAGAATTATGCCTATGTCTATGCATTCATTACTTTGACTATGATGTGTCCTGGAGTCTTTCTATTGGCATCTCTTCTTGTTGGTACCCTTCGGGCTTCTTGGATCTGGATGCGTTCTTACTTTAACTCGGGAACTTTTCAGCAAGGATGTTTTTAACTGTTTTAATTTCTTTGGGGGTTACGTTCCTGTCCCTCTGGGACTCTGATGATTCTTATGTTGTACTGCCTTGATTCTTCCCATTGTTCTCTGTTCTGCTTCTGCTCCACTTTCCGGTCTTTTTCCATCTTTCTTTTCTTTCTTTTCTTTCTTTCTTTCTTTCTTTCTTTCTTTCTTTCTTTCTTTTCTTTCTTTCTTTCTTTTCTTCTTTCTTTCTTTCTTTCTTTCTTTCTTTCTCTTTCTTTCTTTCTTTCTTTCTTTCTTTCTTTCTTTCTTTCTTTCTTTCTTTCTTTCTTTCTTTCTTTCTTTCTTCCTTCCTTCCTTCCTTCCTTCCTTCCTTCCTTCCTTCCTTCCTTCCTTCCTTCCTTCCTTCCTTCCTTCCTTCCTTCCTTCCTTCCCTTCCTTCCTTCCTTCCTTCCTTCCCTTCCCTTCCTTCCTTCCTTCCTTCCTTCCTTTCTTTCTTTCTTTCTCTTTTCTTTCTTTCTTTCTTTCTTTCTTTCTTTCTTTCTTTCTTTTCTTTCTTTCAAGTATTTTATGAAACCACCGTGAGATATACAAATAAAAAGATATACAATTAAAAAGTTCATGTTTGGGTTTTGGTCATACAGTGTTCCAGCACCCGTCCCTCCACCAGTGCCCATCTCCCACCACCAACATCCCCAGTTCCCTCCCCCTTCCCCCAGCCCACCTCCATGGCAGGTTCTTTATTTCTTTCCCCTTTCTCTCTCTTTCTCTTTTCCTTCCCTTCCAGACTATGGATTACAGAACATACATTAAAAGGTTGTCATGTGTATCCTTTTGCCTCCATTTAATGCTCAGTTCTAGGTTGGCATTAGTACCCTCGACAATTATTAGCACCCTGTTCCATTTTCTGTCTTACCTAACCTCCTGACTCCCACACGTTTGTGATAATTTCCACCTTTGACAAGACCTCCTGATATATGTTTCACTTGACCTTGGATATTGGTATCATAATATGTACATATATTTATTTATGCCATGCAAATAAATGCAGTCATTCTGTATCTGTCTCTCTCCTTCTGGCTAATTTCGCTCAACATAATCTTCTCCATGTCCATCCATTTATAGGCAAATTTTATAACTTCATTTTTCCTAACAGCTGCATAGTATTCCGTTGTGTAGATGTACCAAAGCTTCTTTTATCCAGTCATCGATTTTCGGGCACTCTGTTTGCTTCCAGATTCTGGCTATTGTGAATAATGCTGCTATGAACATAAAAGTAGGGATGGTGTTTCCGCTGCGTAGGTTTGGTTTCCCAGAGTAGATTCCCAGGAGTGGTATGGCTGGGTCAAATGGGAGTTCAATTTCTAGTCTTTGGAGGAAAGTCCATATTGTTTTCCAGAAAGGCTGTACCAGCAGGCATTCCCACCAACAATGGATGAGTGTCCCCTTTTCCCCACATCCACGCCAGCACTTGTTGTTCTTGCTCTTTTGAACATGTGCCAGTCTCTGTGGTGTAAAGTGGTATCTCATTGTTGTTTTGATTTGCATCTCTCTGATGATTAGTGATGATGAGCATTTTTTTCATGTTTTTTGGCCATTCGAATTTCTTCCTTGCTGAAGCTTCTGTTCATTTCTTCTCCCGATTTTTTGATGGGGTTGTTTGTTTTCTTCTTGTAAAGTTCTACCAGTGCCTTATATATCCTGGATATTAACCCCTTATCAGATGGGTATTGGGTGAATATTCTTTCCCATTCTGTGGACTGCTTTTGTATCTTAGTCACTGTTTCTTTTGAGGTGCAGAAGCTTTTTAGTTTCATGTAGTCCCATATGTTTATTCTTTCTTCTAGTTTCTTTGTTAGTTTGAAAGGCAAATGTTTCACCTTTGAAGATGCCTTTAACTTCAATGTCATGGAGGGTTTTTCCTATACTTTCTTCAGTGTACTTTATGGATTCAAGTCTGATATTGAGATCTTTAATCCATTTTGATCTGATTTTTGTGCATGGTGTTAGACACAGGTCCAAATTCATTTTTTTACATGTCGCTGCCCAGTTTTCCCAACACCACTTGTTGAAGAGGCTTTCCCTTACTCCATTTTAGAGTCATTGCACCTTTCTCAAAGATTAAATGATCATGTGTTTGAGGTTGGGTGTCAGGATACTCAATTCTTTTCCATAGGTCCGCAGGTCTGTTTTTATTCCAATACCATGCTGTTTTAATTACTACTGCCTTGTAGTACAGTTTGAAGTTGGGAAAGGTGATGCCTCCCATCTTCTTTTTCCCGAGGATTGCTTTAGCTATCCGAGTGCTTTCTGCAGCTCATCTCCAGTATCACTGATTCTCTCTTCTGCTGCTCTCATCCTACTTTTGAGAGCCCCTATTGTGTTTTTCATTTCATCTACTGAGTTTTTAAGTGATGATATTTCTATTTGCATTGTTCTCATTTCTTCTCTCATTTCCTCCCGTAATTTATTGACTGCCCTTTCAACTGTTTCATTTATGTTCTCCTACATTTTATTTGACATCTGTTCCATTTTTTTGTTGGAGCCTCGTTAAACATCCTAACCATTTCTTCTCTGAATTCTTTGTCAGAGAGATTATGCACATCTGCATTCTTTTTCGAGTCTTCAGGGTTGATTTCTTCATCTGTTCTTCAAGCTGGGGATCTGAGTTGTTTCCCCCATGGTGTTGCGGTGTTCAGGGATAGATTCCTCTAGAGTACAGTTTCTTTTTCTTTGAGATATTGCATTCCCTTGGTGCTGAATTTCTTTGTTTTTGTATTAATATGCGTCCGTGTGAATGACCACCTGCCTGACCAGCAGCACCCCCCAAGGGAGAATAACTGAGGCGGACAGGCCGGTGTGAGAGCTCAAAACGTCCGTTACTTCCCGCATCTGCTCGGACTTCTGGGGGTTGTAATTCCACCTTTTGCCAAGGCCTGGGGATCTACCACGACCCCAGGCATCTGCCAAGCCAGCTGCACCCCCATGGAGAATACCTGAGATGGAGACAGGCCGGTTTGAGAGTTCCCCATTTAGTTCTTGTATATGGTTTTGAGTCTGTGAATTTCCTGGGTTGTTTTTTATCTGTGAAGTTGTGTATCCCTCCTTCCAATCTGAATGAGAAATTGACTGTGCAAAGCATTCTTGGTGAGGCCTACATTTCATTAAGTTTTTCACTGTCTTTCTGCCTGGAAGGTTTCATCTAATAAGTCTGCTGTGAATTTTAGGGATGCTCCTTTGTACACATTTTCCTTCTTTGAACTTGCTACTTTCATTATTCTGCCTTTATCTATGGTTTTCCTTATTCTGAAGAGGATGTTTCTTGGAGTATTTTTATTTAGATTTGCTTCAGCTTGTACCCTTTGAGCCTCCTGGATCTGGATGCATGCACTCTTCAGATTTGGGAACTTTTCAGCAATGTTTAAAGCCAGATGTACTTGAATTCACATTTGAATGTTAACCTTTACAATCTTTAATATTTTTAAAATAGTTATGCTTGGAATCGCAGTTAGCCATGTTCAGAAACTATTATTGTCTTTGTGCTTAGAGTGACTTGAGGTTGGGTTATGCTGGGATCTAAATGGGCTCAGATAAGTCCAGTAACTTATCTTCCAGACTATCTCTCTGCCTCCTTCATATTATTTATTTGCCTCATCTGTCTAATAGAATGTCTTTCTAATTTTGAGGGACCTGAGGACAAATATCTGAAGAGATTTGTAGCACTAAGCCTAGAGCCTGGTAAATGATGTCTTCTCACTGGATCAAAACTTTATAATTTTTCTCATATATTTTGCAAATATATTCCACATCAAAACATTCGGCAAACTTTTTGGGAAATAATAGTATCCTTGTTTTATATGTTAATATACAGTTAATAATAATTATTCTACCTGAAAATAATTTAGATACTGTAGTTTGTGAAAGACCTCTTGTCCCAGAGGACCATGATTCCCTTGCTGCCTTTAATGTCTAATCCACTGAGATTTTAAGTTGACAGTAACTCCAGCCCCTGTTTAGTAGGCACTATTCATGCATGTGCTCTGCATAGAATATGAATCTCTTGAAGACTCTGAGATTTAATTTTGGCTGACTTAGGGTAGATATACAAAGCATGAAAGAATAAAGAAGGTTATATCCAAATATCTGTATTTATAACTTATGAGATCCATGGGAAGGTAATGTCTATAGCTTTAAATACCTTAGTAAATGTCATTTGTTTAAACACTACTTAATATATCATAAATTTGATATGATTGCAAAGTATCACACAGACTTTTTCCTGCCATAGTGCTGAAATTGTTATTACCTGCTAACTAATTAATGTTTAGGGTAATAAATACTCCAGATCAGAATTTAATGTCCTCCAAACTGAGCAGGACTGTATTTAAGGTCATAGACAGGAGTGTGCTGAGAACAGCTCAGTTCTTTTCAGTCAACATTAGACACTAGTCAACCATACAACTGTTGTGGATGGAAGAATGCTCTTTCTTCCTTCCTTCCTTCCTTCCTTCCTTCCTTCCTTCCTTCCTTCCTTCCTTCCTTCCTTCCTTCCTTCCTTCCTTCCTTCCTTCCTTCCTTTCTTCCTTCCTTCTTTCTTTCCTTCCTTCCTTCCTTCTTTCATTCCTTCCTTCCTTCTTTCCTTCCTTCCTTCTTTTCCTTCCTTCCTTCCTTCCTTCCTTCCTTCTGGAAGAATTAAGTGGAATTTGTCTGATTATGGTGATAGTTCTTTGATCAAAGATAAAGGATTAGATATAACCAGTCTCTTCTCTAGCTCTTTTATTTTTCCAATACTCTAGATCACTATTATTTCTCCTGATAATATTAGTTATTATTTTTATTTGAAAAATATTCAGAGCACTTAATCTGTACATATTAGAGAAGGTAGAAGGCATAGAAAAACTTTCAGGCTGGAATGTTATAGAACAGAAAAATTTCTCCTGAACTCACTTTGTTTCAAAACTAAAATGATCATTTATCTCCAGCCACTATTTTGACACACAGACCTTGATTTCAGGTTTGTATATTAGTATTTCAGACTTGGTAGTTTCAGAATTATACTTTCAGAGTTAAAATTATGACAGCAACATTTATGGTATTTCTTATAGGAATAAATGAGTATCTTGTTTCTGTTTTGTATTTAAGTTTATATAAATTTATTCACTCATTTTTGAAATCACTTATTTGAGCCCTGATTAGCATACTTGGAGTAACTTGATAAGTTTTCAAAACTTAAAAGAATTATTGTATGCTTGGAATTCTGGATACATTATACAATAACTTGTTACAACACATGAGAAAATTTCAGTTGTTGCATAAAATTCATGTAATTTGTCTTTATGAAATGTGAACATGGTTTTATCACTCTTCTCTAAAACCTCATGTCAATTTTTTTAAAGCTTTAAGGGTCAGCATTGAGTGCAAATAGCTTTGTTTTTCTTCTTGTAAAGATCTCAGTAATGATTTTTTAAATTTATTTTTGAGAAAGTAACACCTACACATATAAAAATAAATAAAGTTGAACTGAAAATCTACCAAATTCTACTTAAATGTTGATTTCAAAATGTTTAAATGTTCATCTTTCTCTCCTTAGAATTATAAAATAAAATTGAAACTGTATGAATAATTATGCTAATAGGTTTTAAATACATTAGTTAGAATGAGGAGATTTTGTGTTTGGGGGGCAGGAGTATAGAGGGAAGGGTGTTTGCCTTGCTCAAGGTTGACCCGGTTTGAGCCCCAACTTCCTATATGCTTCCCAAGCATTGCCAAGGGTAATTCCTGAGTGCAGAGCCAGGAATAAGCCCTGAGCATTGCTGGTGGGACCCAAACTGCTTACAAAATGAGGAGAAGAAAATTAAGAAAAAATTAATAGTAAGTCTGAATAGGCCTATAAAGTTATAAAAGTGTCTTTCATAATATAAAGGGAATTTTAACTTTATTTTAAAAATCTTTGTAGATGATGCTTAAGTATCTGCATTAATAAACAAAGTATAATAAAATGTTGTAAAGATGTAAAAAAAATCACCGGAATAGACATATCACTCTCAAACTAAATAGAACTTTAGTTCATGATTGAAAAAAGTATAAAACCCTTAGAAACAAATAAATCTTTCTAATATGATATAGATAAACCTAAACACCCTGAGTGGATCCACAGCATACTCAAAGGCAAAAAGCTGAAAACTTTATCTTGACTTTTAAAGGAATTCCTTCAATGCTTCTCTGATGTTGCCTATCCATGAAGCTTTTCAGCTTTCCTTCAAGAAATCAATATTTTTGATGAAAGAATCAAATAAGAATTACTCCTTTGTCGGGCGCTCCGCCGGGTCCCCGACAGTGCCGGGAAGCGAGTTCCCTTCTACCTCCGAAGCCGGGCGAGGAACGGATAAAAACTCAGGAATCCGATGCAGTTTTAAAAGGCTTTACTTATCACAGGTTCAGGCATACAAATCAGCAAAAGGAAAAGCCCGATGCTTAGGATTCCAGGCTAGAACCCCAGCCACATGTAGGCCAAGATGGCGACCACCACGTGTAAAAGCTTCCAAGGGGAATGAACGCTCACAAGGAGAGATCCCACAAAGAAGAAGCAAGCGAGAGCGGGAACCGGCTAGTTTATATCCCTGTAACTCAGACCTTCCTCCCACTGTTATGGAAAGCAGGGAGGGTCCAATGCCCTTAGGTAATCCCTCCCTGCACCTCACCTAAGGCCTTTACTATGCTAATGTTTTGAGCGGAAATCTGCTTGGGAATGCCTTTGTAGTGTAGAGAAGGGGTTTCTGAGATGGCATGTCTCTGTACCAAAGACCAACACCAATGCCAGTTAAATATTTCTCCAAGCCTTCACAAGTCTCCTCTACTTCATTGTAGTTTTATATTTTAGTTGCCTTTGAGTATATCAGGGAGCCATGCTTGTTTGCTTGGAAGCAAACAGCATTTCTCTCTGGTCTAATTACTTAGGTGTCCTACTTGGCCAGGCTAATATGCTGGTAAGATCTAGCTAGTCCCACGATGATTGTGGTAGCATGGGAGAATATTTATACCAGCTAGTACAGCATACATGGTCAGATAAACTGCCACATTTAGACTACCCCCTTATCTACGGAGTGATTTGCGGGAGGCAATCCAGAGCAGATGCAGCGGCCCTTAGGAGTCCTGCAACACTCCTTATTCATGTAAAATTTTTAAAATAAAAGTACATAAATAAATAAAAATAGGGAGCAAGTACATGGTGCTCCACAGTTACTAATAAGTATCGATAAATCTGGATACAAAACCTAAAATAATAAAAATTAAAACAACCCATGAGAGAATGTACAGAAGATTCTTTAAATCAAAACTTACAAAGAATCCATAAATGAGTAGTGAATATTTCACTATAAGAGATGACAGAAATAGGGCTATTAAATCTCAGATTTTGTGATTACGTCATACTAGAAATCAGGTAAGTCTGAGAACTCCAGTGGAAAGATGGTACTGTCTTAAGATTAAGGATTAACTCAGGGTAGGTGTAATAGGGAAGTATGGAATGAGCTATCTAAATGACTAAGACATAATAGTACTCAAACATCAGATAGAAAATTAAATATTAGCATGACACTATAAAGGAAATAAGATTAGATGAATTCTAAAATTCTTTCTATTAATATATTTGATGTTTCTATAAAAATCAATTTAGCCTTCTAATTAAAACAAATTGTGAATTCAAAAAGGAGCCTTGATTATTTACTTAAATGTTATAGAATTAGGTTTTTGTTGTCAAACATCCATGAGATTGAGGACAATTTATAATTAGCAGTTTCTGTCTCGTACAGTTTTTGCTCATGTTACTAAGATTTTTAACACTTGGTGTATCTTTGCATATCTTCAATATTTTTTCTAACATGATAATTTTGGATCTCTCAGATTTGTTTTTAGTTTTGCTTTGTTTTTTTTTTTCCTTTGCTTCCAGATTTGCTTTTCTTGGCTTCTTTATTCCTGACGACCTTGGCAGAATATCTTTGCCCTAAAAAGGAGAATTCTGTCCACAAAATAAAGAAGCAGAAGCACGATGGGGCCTGGCAACAAATCTCAAGCATTTTCAAGCACCTTCTTGTTGGTGGGCATCCCAGGACTAGAGCACCTGCACGTCTGGATTGGGATTCCCTTCTGTTCCATGTACCGTGGTGGCCGTGGTGGGGAACGTGACTATCCTGGCCGTAGTAAGAGCTGAGCGTAGCCTCCATGAACCCATGTTCCTCTTTCTGTGCATGTTATCTGTCACGGACCTGGTGCTCTCCACGTCTACACTGCCCCGCATGCTCTGCCTCTTCTGGTTTGGAGCCCATGACATCGTGTTTGATGCCTGCCTCGCTCAAATGTTCTTCATCCACAGCTTTACCGCCATGGAGTCGGGCTTCTTCTTAGCCATGGCCATTGACCGTTATGTGGCCATCTGTCATCCACTGCGCCACACCATCATTCTCACGCATGCTCGGATTGCTAAAATGGGAGCTTCCGTGGTGCTCCGGGAGTGGCCTTTTTTCTCTCCACATCCCATTTTGCTCAAGCGGTTGCCCTACTGCAGAACTCGAGTTATTGCCCACACCTACTGTGAGTTCATGGCTGTGATAAAGCTGGCGCAGTGTAGACACGGGCGCTACCAAGCGCTACAGTCTCAGTGTGGCCTCTGTCATTGGGTCCTGTGATGGTTTTTTTTATTGCTGTCTCGTATGTCCTGATCCTCCGTGCAGTCTTTCGACTTCCATCCAGGGAAGCAAGCCTGAAAGCTCTGGGCACATGTGGCCCCCATGTGTGTGTGCATTCTTGTTTTCTACTCCACAGCTGTCTTCACCTTTCTGACCCATCGGTTCGGCCACAATGTTGCCCCCCAAGATTCATATATTCATTGCCAATATGTACCTGTTGGTACCACCATTTCTTAATCCCATTGTTTATGGAATTAGGACCAAGAAGATCCGAGAGCGTGTCCTTAGCTCTTTAAGGGTAAAGGCTGTCTAGCCATGCTGGAATTAAAGATATGGTATTAAAATCAGACAATAGAAGACAAAATTATTGAACACTTTCTGATAACTGAGAACACACGTTTGTTCCACTGAAATAAGATATTTTATCATACTTAATGGGAAAGAATAACAACACATAATAGAAATTTTCCAATTTGAGCAGTTTGTGTGTGCACCTAATATTTTAAAGATTTCTTAGGATTCCCTTCTCCTCGGGTTATTACTGATCTACGGTGCAACATGAAATCATTTATCTTCATGCAGTAAATCAAACATAGTTGAAGTGTATAAAATATTTCAGTAAAAATCCACTTAAATTATGTGAATTGAAATATTGATTATTATCATTATTGTATAAAATAGTCAATACTAGAGAGTTAATGTCCTATGAGTACATCAAACAATTGTGTCTTGGATTCACATTCAACACACAGAACAAGGTGCCAAACTGAAACGTGGAAATGGTAAACATTACAGTAATAAAGAATAACTTGTGTCTGCCATTAGACTACCTAAACTAACATGAGCTATACAACCCCATCGGGAATTCTAAAAACGAATACAAACTATGTTAGATGCTATCTATGTGCCTTAGAGTTCTCCTAGAGCGTTTGCAGGCCCCTTGGCTAGATGCAAATCACTTACCACCAGATGTCTTATGTCTTTTTCAAAGACAGAAATACATAATTATAACACAATTAAATTTTAAGCTATAGGTGATACTGATGTTATTAAAAATAATATGCATTTTTTTCTGGTAAAACATTTACTTTTCAATAATATATCTTTATCCCTCCTTCTTTACTTGCACAAAATATAAAATTATTTGATCACTATCACTATCTTCCCGTTAATCATCTATTTGCTTGCTCCAGGAACATAAAGAGCCTCAAACCATTATATTAGGTCACGGGAATGACCTAATATAAATGTTACTGGTATTTGGCATATCAAATACTACATGAGCAGCTTGCCAGGCTTGCCGTGCAGGTGGAATACTCTTGTAGCCATCTCTAACTAAAGCATTTATTGATGAACCGTGCAGCCACTAGTGGCCGCGTGAGCCGGGCTGTGATAGTCTGGTCTGCTGGGTGGAGTTGTGACGATAGGGGAAGTCCGGATGTGGAAAATGGCAGGCCCCATGGAGTAGGGGAGGGGTGGTCTGGCTTGTTGTGAGGCTCTGCTGGGGTGGCAGGCCAGGGCTAGAACCCGCCATGCCTCTGGGCTCCTCATGAGCATCTGGGCACAGGGAGAGCAAGTAGCACCTCTGCCCCCATGTCTGAGAGTCTCTGGTTGAGCATTCCTGGGCTGGATTGAAAAAAAAAGAAACTGCTGCAGGGTGGCTGTCGATGATCCGGGCGGAAATAGTCTGGTCTGCTCTGTGGAGTTGTGACGAGAGGGAAGTCCAGATGTGGAAAATGGCAGGCCCCATGGAATAGGGGAGGGTGGTCTGGCTTGTTGTGAGGCTATGGAAACCAATTCATTCTGAATCAATGAATTAATATTTGGTGCTTTCATTTTAGTAATTAATACTTATAAAGTGCTACTTTTACTTAGTCTAGTTGCTTAGTTGTGATTTCTAATATTTAGTCCTAAATTGAGTTGGTCAAGATTTTTTTGTACCTTTTTTATTTTTGAACCATTTTTATTGAGGCAGTAGGATTTACAATACTTTTAATCATATATTTCATAGACACATCATTCCAACATCACGCCCCCCCCAGAGAGCCTCATTACAGACACCCTCCGCCCCCATGTAAGCTCAGTTTTATTAAAAAAAAACTTGATGACTTCTGATGACTTTGACCCTTACTATGTTGTTCTTGCTTTAATTTCATATTTGAGACAGATCTCTTGCTATCTGTTTTGTCTGTGAAGGTGTGAAAACTTCACAAATAGCTGAATGGAACTAATCTTCTAGAATTCCACAAAATTTAAATCAATGATAAAGTGCTAATTTTTTTAAAAAATTGTATCCTTTTAAATACCAATATATAAAGTTTTAAAAGTCAATGCTATAATTCTATCATAACAGTTTTTTTTTTGCTTTTTGGGTCACATCCAGAAATGCTCAGGGATTACTCCTGGCCCTTTGCTCAGGAATTACTCCTGGTAGTGCTTGGGGCCCATATAGGATGACGGGGATTGAACCCAGGTTGGCCACTTGCAAGGCAAATGCCCTACCCACTATGCTATCTCTCCGGCCCGTACATTTTAAGATTTACATGAAATAGGTTCCACAGATGTAAAATTTAGTAACAGTGAAGAGTGTTAAGATACTTTAGGCATTTACCTGTTCCTGAAAACTCAATTATTTGCAAATCTACAAAAAAAAAAGCCAAAACCTCATAAAAGCAGAGTAAAATGTGTTTTCTAGGGACTGACAGATAGGATAGATAGATTATATAGATGGATGGATGGATGGATGGATGGATGGATGGATGGATGGATGGATGGATGGATGGATGGATGGATGGATGGATGGATGGATGGACAGATGGACAGATGGACAGATGGACGGATGGATGATAACTTCTATCACTTGTATCACTTGTCTTCCCTTTGATCACTTGTCTTCCCATCGATCACTTGTCTTACCATTGATCATTGATTTGCTTGAGTAGGCACCCAGTAAGTTCACTATTTTTTTGGGAATGAGGTCCATTATTGTTACTGTTTTTGGCATAGTGAATACAACAAGGGTAGCTTGCCAGGCTCTGTCATGGCTCTGGGTTCATCCCAGGGGGTCCATTCTTTTTCTATGTCAGACCATCAACCAACCAGGGTCCACAGAGCAGAGCCCTGGGTATAGACAAACCTGCCCCCTGTCTGCCGCAGCAGGGCACTGCAGTCACACCTGCAACACCTCGAGGGGCAGAGAAAGCTTGATAGAGAATAAGTTTCAGTGTTATTAATAAAAAATGAAGATTCAACACATGGCATTTAGACTTTTAGTTGTACAGAATAACAAGTACACTGAAACATGTGCAGCTATTGCACTGCTGAAAGATGCCTCATTTTGAAAATGAATTTGAGGTGCCAATATCTGTCTTTTTTTCTGTTTCAGTTGAACAAATATATTACACATGACTCATGAAATCCTTATATTACAACACCTAAAGAAATAATAGCATTTGTTCATTTGTGTGCATGTGTATTTATGAAGAAAAGACAATTTTTTATTGAAACTTACCTAGAAAGATGTTAGGGAGGAAGAGTGAGAAGAGTGTGTCCAAGAGAGAATGAATACAAGTTTCTCCATATGGTAATAATCAAGCAACAAAACAGACAAGTGAGAATCCTATTCAAGGGAGTACACAGACTTAAAAAAGCAAATTACAAAAATTTTATTTTTAAATCTCACAGTAATATTTAATTTTATAGTCATGTTGAAGACAACTCCATTTATTTGACAGGATTGAGCATTTAAGCATATAATGAAATGAACAAAGTGTATTGAAAATCTGTCAATGGTCAAAGTTTTCAATGTCATAAGATACTGTTATTTACTATTTTATAGACTGGAATCTTTACTATTCCTTGGAAACCTATTTTACTGTTTCTTTATTTTTATGTAATTATATATGAATGGATCATAAACTACAAAAAAAACTTACCAGTTTATCTTTAAAACATTGTTTTACAAAGATACAGATAGCTACTGAGGATGTATAGCATTGGTATTCAATTATTTCTTATTTTTTGTATTTCTATTCAAAACATACTGGCAGCTCAGGACAAAAAAATTTAAAAAATTGAGTTTTTAAAGCTTAAATATTTGTTTCTCATAGTCTTAGGAAAGTGTCTTATGAATATCACCAGATACAGCATTCACTACATTTTGTTGTCTGTAATTTCCCCTCCTAAATATTCTCTGATAAAACTAGTGCTTATATTTAAAGCTTTTGACTAATTTCCCCAAAAGAAAATTCCTAAAGCATAGAAGCAATTTCTATGAAACCATACAGAGATAAATAAATGTCACAAATGCTATATATATATATATATATATATATATATGTGTGTGTGTGTGTGTGTGTGTGTGTGTGTGTGTGTGTGTATGTATGTAGATATATATAAATAACTGTATTCAAATTCTACACTGTATTCAAATTCCGGACTTCCTCCCTCGTCAGAACTCCACCCAGCAGACCAGCCTATCACAGCCCAGCTCGCGCGGCCGCTTGTGGCTGCGCGGTTCATCAACAAATGCTGGATTTTGAGATGACTAAAAGAGTATACTACCCACATGGCAGAGCCTCGGCAAGCTTCCCGTGGTCGTATTTGATATGCCAGATACCAGTAACAATTATAGATCTCATTCCCATGACCTGATGGAATGGTTTGAGGCTCTTTATGTTCCTGGGGCAAGCAGGTTCCCTTTGGGCTCCTATTTGCATGAGACAGGTAATATGGAGATGTTACTGGTGCCCGCTCGAGCAAATCGAAGATAAACGGGAAGACAGTGATACAGTGACAGTGAAGAGTGTTAAGGGGGAGCTGGAGTGATAGTATGAATAAGATGCTTGTCTTGCATGCAGCCAAGCTGGGTTTGATCCCTGAACTATATATGGTCCCTGAGCAGGAAAATTTGAATAGGTCTATAGAAATATTAATGTGTGTTTTAGCCTAAGAAAGAAAATATTGGCTTTATGTTAGGAAATGTTGTATTATAGATCCTTCTTAAGTGTCTACATTAATAAGAAATGGATTGTAATACAAAACTCTATGGATACAAAAAATACCTGATCAAATATAGGACATTCAAAACAGAAGTAACAAATCTTTCTTAATCTAGTGTAGGGCAAACCAGAAGATCCAATAGTTAATTCCATACTCAATGCTAAGTGCTAAGGAGTTTGTCTTTCCTTTCCAAGATACTTCTTCAATGCCTTGCAAAACTGTTTTCAAGGCAGTTATTTCCCTAAGTTCGTGGCTGTCCCTGAAGCTCTGTATTGTCCCTTCAAATGTGAATAATAATCTAGCTGAGCAGAATATTTCTGGTCAGTTACTCACTCACTGAGTTCTTTCTTGAACTACATTCACATTG